>JARQOD010007071.1:0-40393 GCA_033576555.1 Oophaga sylvatica | reverse complement strand
GAAAAAGGGGAGTGTCTGATTGCTCAGAAGGGAGCCGGAAATGACCCTAAGGGAGCCCCACCACAAAAGGGCCCGCTGTAGTGGTTCCTGGTGTGTGATGTGTAAAAAGGAGTTTAGCGACACCTAAGGTTGTTTAGTCCCGAGTTCAGGTGACCGGAAAAAAAAGTGTGGGTCAGATCAACTGGGGGGGGGGGGGGACTTTGGGTGGCAAACGTGTGACCGTGGGAATTGGGGTAGCTCCATTTAATAGGGTCCCCGACACCTGTTTAAAGTGGCGACTTGCTGTTCCAGGATGACAGGGGATGGGAGTGACCCCTATGCAGACTGTGACCCCAAAACACAGGGAAAGCGAGTGCAGTAAGGTGGAGCGAGTAAAATGACAGATCTTCCTCTCGCAGCAGAGGCCAGGGAAAGGGGGGGACCAGGCTACACCCTCTAAGAAGAGAAATGATGAGGAAGAGCCCAGGGTCAGGTACGGGATCAGGCAACTGTCCTTGATATGGAGGGGCCACTTTATCTCTGACAAATCCCAGCACAGAGGTTGTGCTGGAATTAGAACCATACCTGTAGTAGACCCACATCTGCAATGCCCAGAAAGGATGAAATGGCTCAGTATGATAAGACTCCAGAGTACCAGTCGCTGAAGAGCTGGAGTTCTCTGAAATTACTGAGAGTCGAGAGACAGTTGAACCTGTGGATGCAGGAACAGGTGGAACTCTGAAGAGGCAGAGTGTGGGTAGGCAAGAGAGCCCCTCTGAAAATTTTATCATAGAGGTGATGGTGAGACATGTGCTGGCTAAAAGAGAGCAGGACCATGAGATAGAGCTGCTTAAAGAAACGGTGAAAGAGACAGTCGAGCGAGAAATGGTCCTAAGACAAGTGATTGAGCACAGAGTGGATGAGCTGGAGAAGGAAGTCTCTAAGCTCAAAGGTCACCTGTCAGCGTGTAAGACCATGAACAAGGCCCTTTTGAAAGATACGGAGGTGCTCTGAGAGGCCCAAGAGAAGCATCAGCAGGAGCTTCTCCAGAGAGAGGATGAGCGTCGCTGCTTGGCAGAGGAGCTAGATAAAGTTCTCCAAGAGCTCAAGATAGAGAAGGAGTGTGAGTTGGAGAGGCTGACCAAAGAAGGGGCCTTGAAGGAAAAAGAAATCTAGCAAGGGAAGTGCCACGCAGATGGCCACACAAGAAATGTTGATGTATTGGAAAACTGCGCTGACACTCAGGACGAGGAGGTCCAACAGCATGTTCAAGAAGGGGAGACTTCGCTTTTCAAGTGTATAATAGAGGCACACGAAGACATGCGAGAAGCATGTGCCATTGAGGATGTGCATGAGGCCTTCAGAAAGGCAATAGAAGCATGTAGTGTGAACTGGGCCCCAGAGACAAAGCAGTTAGTCATACTGTGAAGTAGGGAAGTCACAGTGAAGCGGTTGGCTGTCCTGAGAGATATGCATCTACAATGCCTCAGAACGAAACAGATGATCAGTGGAGGAATAAGGAAGCTGCTCGACGTCTGGAGCAAGCAAGAAGAGCTCAAAGTCAGCTTGGATTGGTGGAAGACATCATTCAAGTGCTCAGAGGTCTGGTGAGGAAAGTCATCGGAAGACTTGGGAAAGTGATGCAGGAGATGGTGAATAGGTCTGGTGTGACGAGAGTAAGGATTCCGGCTGATGACGAAGCCCAGGTCGTGGGTGAAGATGGGATGGTTCCGTTCCTCGTTGTCGGATCCATGGAGAGCCTTGGGAATATCCGGATGCTCCTGGAGTATCGCGTGGCGTACTTGAAAGAAGTAGAGCAGCTAAGACTTGAGATTGAGCAGGACAACAGAGAGCTGCAGGAAATGGAAGAAGACGGCTGCCACCTTCAACTCGTGGTATAGAGAGGCAAAGAGGTTCGCTTAAGACTGGAAGTCCTAAAGCTGGAGCTAATACCGGACATAGGTGGCCTGATGTGAGAGGTTGAAGTAGTAATGCCTCAGTTAGCTCAGGGCTGAGTGACCTAAGCAGGAGACCCTTTAGTGGACGAAATGACAAAAAGTCAGATCAGACAGGACGTATGGGTGCAAGGGAATTGCGACGCCGTACTGACCGCTGGGGATGCGGGTGGTCTGACAAGGGGGCATCGCTATCAAATGACATGGCGGAGTCGGATGACGGACGCCTACAAAATGGTTCAGTAGCAGGGCCCCACTTTGACAGACGGTTTAACTGTCAGAGACGACCGAGAAGAGTGTCAGGAATCGAACCCAGTGTCTCTTGTCCACCGGCCAGCAGCTCTACCATCTGAGCTATTCTGCTGGCTACAAAGTTCCTTGCTGAACCCGGATACCATTGTCTGTTCTTCCTGATCGGCTTCACCCAGTGCTCTCTCGTTTGGCCTCTGATTGCCAATTACACGCCCTATATAAACCTGGCCCTGTGGGTGTGTCATTGCGAGATTATTGTGCTTCCAGCCTTTAGTCAAGCTCTTTCTCCTGCTGTTCCTGCTGCTACAAACACTGCTCTCCTGTGAACTGACCTCGGCCTGCCACCTGACTACGTTATCTGCCTGCTCCTCTGCTACCGAACTGCCTTTCCTGTGTACCGACCTCCGGCTGCCACCTGACTACGTTATCTGCCTGATCCATTGCTACAAACACTGCTCTCCTATGTACCGACCTCCGGCTGCCACCTGACTACGCTATCTGCCTGATCCATTGCTACAAACACTGCTCTCCTGTGAACTGACCTCGGCCTGCCACCTGACTACGCTACCTGCCTCTGCTTCCCCTAGTGTTTGCAGTAACATCGGCTCCAACCCAGACGGGATCCTGACAGAATAATCTCGCGCCAAAATGGAGTCCGCTGTGAACACCCTGAGGCGGCAAGTTACGGAGCTTCAAAGTTTTTGTACTGATTCTCAAGGAAAATATTCCAAGTTACAAACTGATTTCACGGTGCTACAACAGGAAGTAATTGAGCTACAAAAACAACTTCTGGACGTGCGCAATTCAGGGTCCGAATCAAACGCGCGGCTGCCGCTGCCTGCAAAGTTCAGTGGGGATCGCCAGCAGTACCGAGGATTCCTCAATCAATGCCGCATATACTTCCAGATGCAACCTGCTCCCTTTACCAGTGAGAAGAAGAAAGTTTTTTTCATGATAAATCTCCTGACAGATGAAGCTCTTGCTTGGGCTTCACCTTATGTAGAAAAGGACTATGACCTCCTTAATGACCTGGAAGCTTTCACCGCAGCTATGAATCAAGTTTTTGATGACCCAAACCGCTGTGCCACAGCAGAAACCAAATTACATAATTTGCGCCAAGGACGTCGCTCTGTTGCGGAATATACATCGGAGTTCCGTCGCTGGGTGGCCGACACCACCTGGAATCCAGCGGCCCAGAGAAGTCAATTTCGACGAGGGTTATCAGAACCAGTAAAAGACGAGCTTGCCAGGGTTGAGACCCCTGATCAGTTGGAGGACTTTATTCAACTATGTATCCGGATTGACCAAAGACTTACTGAAAGGAGAAAGGAGAGACTGCAAGCACTTGGGAATAGCCCTGGCTTCTCATTTTCAGCATCAGACCACCAAGAAAAGACACAAGGCGTGTCTGAACCGATGCAGATTGACGTCATCCGAAGACCACTCTCTGCACAGGAGAAGGAGAGGCGACGTGCAGAACATCTCTGGCTCTATTGTGGGGACCCTGGACACTATGTCATCAACTGTCCTAACAAAAGGACTATAGCCTTTACCAACAACAGGTCTGCCAGCAATATGGACCTTTCTCAGCAGTCGGATTCCATCTTGCAGACTATCTCATCAGTAACGCCAGAAATAGACAAAATACATACTACATCATCTCATTTTGTAATCCCCATTCAGGTTGTAATGGGCACCCAAAAAATACAATGCTCTGCCCTGTTGGATTCGGGAGCAGGAGGAAATTTTATGGACTTAAAATTTACACGTGATAATAATATTTCCAGTAGGACCAAATCCACACCAATTGAAATGGAAACTGTGGATGGATCACCTTTTTCTTCTGGACCTGTCACGCATGAGACAATCGAACTGGAGATTTGTATCGAACCGGATCATCATGAAGCTGTCAGTTTCCACCTTATTTCATCTCCGAAATTTCCAGTTATTCTAGGGATCCCCTGGTTTTCAGTCCATAACCCTTCTATCAACTGGGCATCAAGGACCATCACCTTTCCATCTGACTACTGTAAGAATAATTGTCATAAGGAACCCCCTGTTCTCCAACAAGTCCAAATCTCTGAGATTTCGCATGAGAATGAAGAGAAACTACCACCTCAATATCAGCAGTTCTCTGATGTCTGCAGTACGAAGAAAGCAGATCAATTACCTCCTCACCGTCCTTACGACTGTCCCATTGAATTGCTGCCAGGAGCAACCATTCCATTTGGACGGATTTACAATCTTTCCGAACCTGAATTGAAGGTATTAAGAAAGTTCCTGGATGAAAATTTAGAGAAAGGCTTTATTCGACCTTCCACATCTCCAGCTGGGGCACCCCTGTTCTTTGTTGAAAAGAAAGACTCCACTCTGCGGCCATGTATTGACTACAGAGAGATGAATAATATCACTGTCAAGAATCGCTACCCGCTGCCCTTGATTCCTGAACTATTTGAGAGACTCCGTTCTGCGAAAATCTTTACGAAGCTGGATCTTAGAGGGGCTTACAACCTCATACAGATTCGCCCAGGAGATGAGTGGAAGACCGCCTTCAGAACGAGATATGGACATTTTGAATCTCTGGTTATAACCTTTGGCCTTAGCAATGCCCCAGCCACCTTTCAACATTTTATTAATGATGTATTTCGAGACTTCTTGGACCAATTCGTTGTGGCTTATCTCGATGACATTCTTATATTTTCAGACACCTTGGAAGAGCATCGCAGGCACGTCCAGTTAGTTCTGGAACGACTACAGGAGAACCATCTTTACATTAAACTTGAAAAATGTGAGTTTGAACAAACCAGTATCCAATTTCTGGGATATATCATCTCCCCAGAAGGTCTGAGCATGGATCCCGGCAAAATCAATGCTGTAGTGGACTGGCCTGTTCCAAGAAATTTAAAAGACGTCCAGCGTTTCATAGGATTTGCAAATTTTTACCGAAAATTTATAAAGAACTTTTCACGGATCATACTACCAATTACTACACTAACAAAAAAGACCAAAGCATTTTTCTGGTCTCCGGAGGCACAGGAGGCTTTTGACAAGTTGAAAACTCTTTTTACGTCTGCTCCATTGTTATTACACCCAAATCCTGAATTGCCATTTAGGCCGGCGTCACACACAACCACAAAAAATCGGTCCGTTTTAGACGGTCGATTGTCGGATCAAAATGCAAACATCACACATCCTTCTGGCATCCGATTTTCCTTCAAAGATGCGATTTAGTCGCATGTGTGTGTAACTTGTAACATCCGATTTTCATCCGACTTGCGAGAATTTCTCGCATGCTTGCAAAACTGACATATAATGGATCCAAAAGAATAGTATTTCAATCACAAAAAAAAGAATAGATATATACACATAGAACACATATATATATACATGTCATTGTGACATGTACATATACATATATTTATAGTTCCTAGACTTCTACATACTGTTATAGCTGCTAATTCAATTGCCGGCTTCTGTGAAATCACAGAAGCCGACATGAAATGATACATTGTTTCCACACAGTTAACCATGTCATTTCCTGTATTTTGATATTTGTTTAGAACTTACAATTACATGAGTGTATTTGTGCAAAATTTCAGACATGTAGGGGTTAATTAAAGGTGTAATTTCGTTGAAAAAAAAAATGCGTGGGCTCCCGCTGTATTTTCTCCACCAGACAGACAAAGCAAAGCGAGTGGGGGCAGATAATAACAGCCTAGGGAGGGTACATTTTTTGTGCCCCCCCTGGCTACTAACATCTGCCCCCAGACACCCCAGAAAGGGCAAATCTATAATTAGATTTGCCCTTTCTGGCACTTTGCCCGTCTATTCCCATTGCCCTGTAGCGATGGCGAATGGGTTAATAATCTCACCTTACTGTCACCTTAGTATTGAAAGGTGACCTTAAGGCAGGTTAATAATTGAGAGCTGTCAATTAGACAACTATCAATTATTAATCCTATTGAAGTAAATTAAAAAAACACAGACACATTAATAAAAATTAATTTTAATGAAATAAAAACACATTTTTTTGACCATATTTTATTTTACACTTAATCCGTGCGAAGCCATTGATCTCCTAAAATAAAGATAAAAAAATAAAAAAACATTATTCTTACCTATTCCGCTGATCTGTCACGTCCCACGCTGTAATCCTTCACAAAGGGTTAACTAGCTTTGAGCCAAGCAGTGCAAGTAATCCTGCATGCTCAGCTCAAAGCTCCTGAATGAATAAGTTCCTCTCCTGGCGACAGGAGAGGATGTGTTTCATGAATGAAGCTTAATTGATTGTGTCCACTTTCCCTTTAGGTCAGGTCACTAAAGTTAAATTGCCAATAAATCAATTAAGCTCCATTCATGAATCTATTCCTCTACTTTCGCTGGGAGAGGAACTTATTCATTCATGGGGTTAGAGCTAGTAGACAGAATTATCTCCCTGCTAAGTGTAACCTCTTAACCCTTTCTGATGGATTACAGCGTGGGACCTGACTGTACATCGGATTGGTAAGTATAATTTTGCTTTTTTATTTTATTTTTATTACAGGAAATGGTTTTAGCAGGAAAATAAAATATGGTAAAAAATTGTGTGATTATTTAATTAAACTTATTTTTTATTAAACTGTGTGTGTTTGATTTTTCTTTCATACAATAGGATTAATAATTGATAGTTGTCTAATTGACAGCTCTCAATTATTAACCTGCCTTAAGGTCACCTTTCAATACTAAGGTGACAGTAAGGTGAGATTATTAACCCATTCGCCACCGCTACAGGACAATGGGAATAGACGGGCAAACTGCCAGAAAGGGCGAATCTAATTATAGATTTGCCCTTTCTGGGGTGTCTGGGGCAGATGTTAGTAGCCAGGGGGGGCACAAAAAATGTACCCTCCCTAGGCTGTTATTATCTGCCCCCACTCGCTTTGCTTTGTCTGTCTGGTGGAGAAAATACAGCGGGAGCCCACGCATTTTTTTTCAACGAAATAACACCTTTAATTAACCCCTACATGTCTGAAATTTTGCACAAATACACTCATGTAATTGTAAGTTCTAAACAAATATCAAAATACAGGAAATGACATGGTTAACTGTGTGGAAACAATGTATCATTTCATGTCGGCTTCTGTGATTTCACAGAAGCCGGCAATTGAATTTGCGGCTATTACAGTATGTAGAAGTCTAGGAAATATAAATATATATATATATATACATGTCACAATTACATATATATATATATATATATATATATGTATTCTATGTGTGTATATCTATTCTTTCTATTCTTTATTAAAGCTGTCAGTGTGATTTTACAGTATAGCCGGGGATGAATTGCCGGCTTTTCTAAAGGACACCGATGCGATTTCATCGCAAGTCACACAGTGTGGTCCGTTTGTAATCCGATTTTTCATCGCTCCCATAGACTTGCATTGGCGATTGTCGACCGACAATCGGTGACAATCGCAGCATGCTGCGATTGTACACGGACGTTTAAAACGGACCACAAAAAATCTGATACTGGGAGCTGCTCCATAGATCAACATAGGTCCGACTGCAATGCGATTTTTCATCACATTGCAGTCGTCCGATTCTGTCGCCAGTGTGACGCCGGCCTTACTGTCGAAGTGGACGCCTCGGACTCTGCAGTGGGAGCCATTCTGTCTCAGCGAGTTGGGGACAAGATGCAACTTCACCCATGTGCGTTTCTTTCCCACACCATGTCATCTGCAGAAAAGAACTACGACATCGGTAATAAAGAACTGTTAGCCATTAAAGTTGCCTTCTCCGAGTGGAGACATCTTCTGGAAGGTGCCAATCACCCTGTGACTGTCCTCACGGACCACAAGAATCTTGAATTCCTCCGTACAGCAAAAAGATTGTCTGCAAGACAAGCACGATGGGCCTTATTTTCTCAAGATTCAATTTTATAATTTCTTACCGGCCTGGTTCAAGAAATGGCAAGGCTGACGCCCTGTCCAGGATGTGTTCGGAACCTCAGGAGAGGTCTAGTAATGACGATACAATTCTAGGCCCTAAAAATTTTTGGGAATATTGCACTCTAGAGGACTATGTAATAGAATTAAAGATGGATATCAAGAGGACTCTTTCCTTAACCATCCTTCGGAAGACGTCGATCTTTCATTCAAAGAGGGGTTTTGGATGCAGAAAAGCAAAATATATGTACCTGAATCTTCTCGCCTTGAAGTCCTCAAAAGTGTCCATGATTCTAAACTGGCAGGACATCCTGGAGTTGCAAAAACACAAGACTTACTACTTCGTTTCTTTTGGTGGCCTAATTGTAGGAAGGATGTGAGGAAATATGTTTCAACCTGTTTAACATGCGCACGAAACAAGACCCCACGATCGTCTCCTCTAGGACTCTTGCAACCACTCCCAGTTCCATCCAGGCCTTGGGGATCTATTTCCATGGATTTTATTGTGGAACTACCCCCTTCCAAACAGATGACCGTCATCCTTGTCATAGTGGACCGACTCACAAAAATGACCCACTTTATTCCAACTGAAGGAATTCCTACTGCTGAAAAAACTGCAGAACTGATGATCAAAGAGGTATTCAGGTTACATGGAATTCCTGACAACGTGGTGTCTGACAGAGGCGTTCAGTTTACGTCAAAATTTTGGAAGAGTTTCTGTACAGCCTTGGGAGTCACGGTGAATCTTTCTACCGCTTTCCATCCTCAGTCCAATGGCCAGACGGAGAGAACGAACCAGACTTTGGAGCAATACCTCCGTTGCTTCATTTCCTATCTTCAGGATGACTGGGTGGACTATTTACCAACAGCAGAGTTTGCCTACAATAACTCCATACATAGCGCTACATCTCAAACCCCATTTTTTGCTAATTATGGAGTACATCCAGTATTTATCCCTAATCTGCCAGTGAACACTCCCATTCCTGCTGTTAATGACAGGCTTGCAAAATTACAGGAATCCCAGAAGGAATTATCAGAGATATTACTCAAGACCCAGGAAGTATATAAGGAAGCAGCAGATAAACATCGGAGAGTGCCCCTGCTCTTCAGGTTGGAGACAAAGTTTGGCTGTCCACTAAAAACCTTAAGACACATGTGCCATCCTCCAAATTGGGTCAGAAATTCATTGGACCTTTTCAAATTTCTGCAAAAATTAACCAGGTTGCTTTTCGTTTAAAACTTCCCAACAATCTAAAGATTCATCCAGTATTTCACATATCCTTGCTCAAACCCTTCTGTGAAAACCCGTTTCCAGGAAGAATTCAGCCACCTCCTCCACCAGAAAGGATCCGTGGTGAAGAAGAATACATTGTGAATAAGATTCTGGACTCCCGAAAATTCAGAGGTAAACTGCAGTATCTGGTGCAGTGGGAAGGTTACGGACCAGAGGAGAATTCATGGGAGCCAAAGGACAACGTCCATGCTCCTGGACTTGCAAGAGCCTTCCATCAGAGGTACCCAGATAGGCCAGCTCCTGAGATGTCCAGAGGCCATCCTGGAAGGAGGGGAGTACTGTCAGGAATCGAACCCAGTGTCTCTTGTCCACCGGCCAGCAGCTCTACCATCTGAGCTATTCTGCTGGCTACAAAGTTCCTTGCTGAACCCGGATACCATTGACTGTTCTTCCTGATCGGCTTCACCCAGTGCTCTCTCGTTTGGCCTCTGATTGCCAATTACACGCCCTATATAAACCTGGCCCTGTGGGTGTGTCATTGCGAGATTATTGTGCTTCCAGCCTTTAGTCAAGCTCTTTCTCCTGCTGTTCCTGCTGCTACAAACACTGCTCTCCTGTGAACTGACCTCGGCCTGCCACCTGACTACGTTATCTGCCTCCTCCTCTGCTACCGAACTGCCTTTCCTGTGTACTGACCTCCGGCTGCCACCTGACTACGTTATCTGCCTGCTCCTCTGCTACAAACACTGCTCTCCTGTGTACTGACCTCCGGCTGCCACCTGACTACGTTATCTGCCTGATCCATTGCTACAAACACTGCTCTCCTATGTACCGACCTCCGGCTGCCACCTGACTACGTTATCTGCCTGATCCATTGCTACAAACACTGCTCTCCTGTGAACTGACCTCGGCCTGCCACCTGACTACGCTACCTGCCTCTGCTTCCCCTAGTGTTTGCAGTAACATCGGCTCCAACCCAGACGGGATCCTGACAAAGAGTCTCTGGTCGGGTAATGGAAGGTGCCAAGCCCCATGGCTTTAGGCAGAGGGGGAGGTATGTAGTGATACTAATGTTCGCATAGTGAACGGGAGGTATGTATCACAGGGATGGCAGCTCCATGTGATGTAACCCAGAGTATTTTTCTTTAGTGCACGTAAGCACTGGGGGTTTGTTTAATACACTTGGGTCTGGGTTACGGGCAGCACTGAGAGATGGGAGGGTCGGGCTGCTCATATATCTCAACCCTGTGTAGGGGCATCACCATACCTATATGTGTGTTTTAGGACCTTTGGTGATGTCACTACCACATGAGTAGTCATGTGACATGTGTTAGCTGTGGGTGTTAGCTATATAATGGAGGCTATGGCTTAACACAGGGGCTGTATGTGGGGAGGTGGAAGCCTCCTGTGTGTGTTGAGGCTCCAGGACCGAGCCAGAAGTACTGGACAATTGTACTTTGTTTTGCTTTGTGGGTTGTGAAGTAATAAACCCGATGAACTTTTGGAAAGAACCGTGCCTCCTGATTTCCTCCCATCGCAGCTGAGCGAGTCAAATCCTTACAATATATACACTGTTTGTATAATTATTAAGCAAGTTGTATTTGAGAGGATTCTTTTTATTATTGAACAACAACTATGTTCTCAATCAACCCAAAAGACTCATAAATATCAAAGCTTAATATTTTTGGAAATTGGAGTGGTTTTTTTTTAGATTTGGCTATCGTAGGAGGATATCTGTTTGTGCAGGTAACTATTACTGTGCAGAATTATTAGGCAACTTAATAAAAACCAAATATATACCAATCTCCTTGTTTATTTTCACCAGGTAAACCAATATAACAACACAAAAATTAGAACTAAGCATTTCTGACATTCAAAAACAAAAAAAAAATCAGTGACCAACATAGCCACCTTTCTTTACGATGACTCTCAAAAGCCTTCCATCCATAGATTCCGTCAGTTGCTTCATCTGTTTACGATCAACATTGCGTGCAGCAGCCACCACAACCTCCCAGACACTGTTCCGAGAGGTGCAATGTTTTCCTTCCCTGTAGATCTCACATTTTATGAGGGACCACAGGTTCTCTATGGGGTTCAGATCAGGTGAACAAGGGGGCCATGACATTATTTTTTCTTCTTTTAGACCTTTACTGGGCAGCCACGCTGTGGAGTATTTGGATGCATGTGATGGAGCATTGTCCTGCATGAAAATCATGTTTTTCTTGAACGATACCGACTTCTCCTGTACCACTGCTTGAAGAAGGTGTCTACCAAAAACTGGCAGTAGGTCTGGGAGTTGAGCTTCACTCCATCCTCAACCCGAAAAGGTCCCACAAGTTCATCTTTGATGATACCAGCCCATACCAGTACCCACCTCCACCTTGTTTTTTTGATACTCCAGTAACGTTGCAGCTCTGAAATATGGCAAAACTGGTGGCAAATGGCATCTTGGCAGCTTCACGCTTAATTTTCCTCAATTCATGGGCAGTTATTTTGAGCCTTTTTTTATCAACACGCTTCTTGCGACACTGTTGGCTATTTGCCATGAAACGCTTGATTGTTCAGTGATCACGCTTCAAAAGTTTGGCAATTTCAAGACTGCTGCATCCCTCTACAAGACATCTTACAATTTTTGACTTTTCAGAGTTCGTCAAATCTCTCTTCTGACCCATTTTGCCAAAGGAAAGGAAGTTGCCTAATAATTAAGTACACCTTATATAGGGTGTTGATGTCATTAGACCACACCCCTCCTCATTACAGAGATGCAAATCACCTGATTTACATAATTGGCAGTTGGCTTTCAAGCCTATACAGCTTGGAGTAGGACAACATGTATAATAAGGATGATGTGATCAAAATATTAATTTGCCTAATAATTCTGCACACAGTGTATGTTTTGAAGAATATTTGTTTTTAAATGATGTATACAGTTGTGTATTACAATGCGATTTTAACATGAGGTTTTATATACAGAGAAATGCTGTATGTAAAACCTCATGTTAAAATCGCATTGCATATGGATTGCATACGCATGTAATACGAATGTTGCATTGCAAAATTGCACGGAAATCGCTTTACACTCGCATGACACTTGCATAGCATTCGTCCGTTTTTTTTCTCGCAAATGGGTATGAGCTCTATGTGCCAGAATTGGCACATCTTATAAATGTGCCTTTTTTGGGGGAGCTGAGAGCTGATGTTTTTAGTCTCAAGGGAGCAGTGTCCACAGCCCCTTTCTAGGTTATTAATGTCAGCCCACAGCTGTCTGCATAGCCTTTAGTGATTATTAATTATAGGGGGACCTTATGTCTTTTTTTAGGGTCCCCCATTTTAAAAGTCAGTAAAGGCTAAATATATAGCTGTGAGTTGATAGTAATAGCCTGGGAGGCTCCATGGGTATTGCCCACTTCCCAGGCTATAAACATCTGCCCCCAGCCATCGGCTTTCCCTATGCTGTTAAGAAAATTAAGTGGGAGCCCATGCCATTTTTTTCAGAAAAATAATCTTTTATTAATTAAATACATGTACAGTAAGCTGCACACATACTGTACTAATTGTATATGTCACTGCCAGCTATATATATTTTCTATCCTGCCGGCTCCTGCTGTGATTTTACAGTACACGGCTGATGAATTGCCGGCTTTTCTTCTATCCATGTGTGTAATATATATAAAAATATATATGTGTGTGTCACTGACATTTATATATCTATGTATTCTATGTGTATATATCTATTCTATTCAAACCTGTCACTCTGTGATTTTACTGTACATGGCACATGAATTGCCAGCTTTTATTCTATCTATGTTTTGAAGAATATTTCCTTTCAAAACGATGTGTAAATGACAGAGAATTTCTCTATGTAAAAGCTCATGTTAAAATCGCCTTGCAGTTGGATAGCAATCAAACTGCATTCGGATGTAAATCGGATGCTAGATGTGAAAATCATGTTGTACTCGCATGACACTTGTCCATTTTTCTCGCAAATGATTATGAGCCCTAAGGGTGTGTATATTTATGTAACTACACTGTTTTAGCTCTTAATATTCCTTATTCTCCACCCGTAAAGATTTCATTTTGCTTTTCAATGGAATTGTACACATTATAAGTGACATTCAGGCTAAGTGCACACGTTCAGGATTATTTGCGCTTTTTTCGCGGGAAAAAAACGCATCAAAAATGCATGATTTAGGCTAAGTGCACACGATCAGGAATAATTGCGTTTTTTTTCGCGGTTTTTCCGCTATTTTCCGCGGTTAAACCGCGAACAAAACGCAAGCATTAAGCATTCTATACGTTTTAATTGATTCCGCATGTTTTGTACACATGTTGCGTTTTTTTCCGCGAAAAAAACGCTTAGCGGAAAAAAAAGCAACATGTTCATTAATTTAGCGTAACCGCGGTGATTCCGCCGCCATAGGAATGCATTGAACCGCTTACTTTCCGCATGTGGCTATGCCCACTATGCGCAATGTAAGCGGTTCATGTGCGGATGGTACCCAGGGTCTGGAGCAGAGGAGACTCTCCTCCAGGCCCTGGGTACCATATCCCTGGTAAAACAATAATTAAAATAAAAAATAATGATATTCTCACCTTCCGGCGGCCCCCGCAGCCTTCCCGCGGCCCCCGCAGCCTTCCCGCCTTCAGCGACGCTCCCGGCAACTTCCGGTCCCAAGAGTCCTTTGCGAGAATCACCCAGATGGCATAGCGGTCTCGCGAGATGCACGTCATCGGTGTGATTTGTCGCAATGCATCCTTGGGACCGCGAGTTGCCGGGAGCGTCGCTGAGAGGCGGGAAGGCTGCGGGGGACGCCGGAAGGTGAGAATATCATTATTTATTATTTTTTTTATTATTTTTACATTAGATCTTTTTACTATTGATGCGGCATAGGCGGCATCAATAGTAAAAAGTTGGTCACACGTGTCAAACATTATGTTTGACTCGTGTGACCAACCTGTCAATCAGTTTTCCAAGCGATGCTACAGATCGCTAGGAAAACGCTAGCATTCTGCAAGCTAATTACGCTTGCAAAACGCTATTATTCTGGCGGGAATCAGCATAAAAAAAACGTGCGTATTTCCTGCGGGAGAAGTGCGGGATTGCCGCGGAAATTTCCGCGGCAATTCCGCAACGTGTGAACTTAGCCTTAAGCATCCTATCATTTAGAATGAATTCCGCAATTTTTGTGCACATGGTGCGTTTTTTTCCACGAAAAAACGCATCTCGGAAAAAGAACCAACATGTTCATTAATTTTGCGGAATTCTAGCGTTTTTCCCGCTATATTATTGCCCTAGAAAGTTCAGGAAAAAATTGCGGAAAAAACGCGCGTTTTTACCGCGGAAAAAGTCCGTTTTTGCTCAGGAAAATTCTGCAAACATTCCTGAATGTGTGCACATAGCCTAAAGGTGGAAAAAGTTCTGAAATTATTTTTCCTATTTACATTACAAAAACCTAGCATTTTAACAAGTTTGTGAGTAGACATTTTATATTTATTGTACACACGCACAGCTCAGTAGCATATGCACAAACACACAGCTCTGCTACACACACAGCTGCCCTACATACTGTACACAAACACAGATCTGTTTAAGTCTATGGGAAACTAGAGCATTTTTCTGGCAGCCCCCTGAGCGGTCTGTAGAGGGACTAGACATTGCGGAAATCGATGGGAACAGTGCTCAAAAGACATGGGAACAGCATGGGGAAGACCCCTGGAAGCATGTCTGACTCCCAGGTTACTGCTGTGAACAATGTTGTCAGAGTCTTACGCCACAAGCCAGAAGTCAGAGCCAGACAGAGGAAGATATAACCGAGATGAGAGACCGTCAAACAGGTCAGAAGACAAGCCAGGTCACATACCAAGAGGTCCAAGCACAGAGAGCGATACTAAGACTAGAGGGGTGGCAGAAAAGGGATGTCACAGGAACAGAGTAAACGGGCAGAGGACAAAAAAACGGTGTCAAGGGGTCAGCTGCTTTAGCCTAGGAGCCTGAGCTATCACTGACATTGGTCTGCAGGCCACAGCAGACTGAAATAGCCACACAAAATCCAAAATGAGGCAGAGAAAGTTAACCCCCGCATGACCAGACCGGGGAGAGAAAAACATGAAACAAACCCCGACCTGGATCGTGACAATACAAAAATGAAACCAAAATGGATTTTCCTGGGAAATATGTTAAGGAACATCCTTTCCGGGGAAATGACTTGTAATAAGGCAAAATAAATAAACAAAAATGCTCCTCCACAGCTTGGGCTATGTTTGCACGCGGCGTTTTTTATGCGTTTTTGAGCTTAAGCATTGCTTTCAACCAAGACAAATTCATTCACTGGAAAATGTCATTTTAACATTTTACAACCTTATCAGGCCATGTGATGTGTGACACATCATCAGACACATCCTGATTCATTTATGAAGGAGGGACTCCGAAAGTCACAAAGCCTGTTTTTATAGGGCCATCAGGCGGCATTAATCTTCTTAAAGGGCCATCAGCTTTGTTGTTCCCATTATTAAACAGTGGGTCTCCTATATTGTTATGGCATGGCTGCCCGAAATTTGGATGCACCCCTATACCCCTTTGAAGAGACGTACAGGAGGGCCTCCTGAAAACAGTGTTCCCATTATTAGGAATATTAGGAAGTGGGTCTCCCATAGTGTTCGCCTATGCAGTGAATACAAGGGCTGCCTAAAATTTGGTGGCACTCCAATGCCCCTGGGAGGAGACATGGAGGAAGGCCTCATGAAAAAATTTTCCCATTATTAGGAAGTGGGTCTCCCTTAGTGTTTGCCTAAGCAGTGAATGCAAGGGCTGCCAAAAATTTGGAGGCACTCCAATGCCCCTTTGAAGAGACATAGAGGAGGGCCTCATGAAAAAATTTTCCCATTATTAGGAAGTGGGTTTCCCATAGTGTTTGCCTATGCAGTGAATGCAAGGGCTGCCAAAAATTTGGAGTCACTCCAATACCCTTGGAAAAGACGTGGAGGAGGGCCTCATAAAAAAGTGTTCCCAGTAGAAAGGAGCAAGTCTCTTATACTTTTAATGCCCATGCACTAAGTGTATGTGCTGACAAACATTTACCCCTGGAGGGTATACATGAACATACTGAATAACAATTTTTTTTTACAGGCATCATAAACACCCTTTAAAAAAATGATATGGGTGTTGCATCATGGACGATGGTCACTCTGGTGATATGGTGGTGGAGGATGAGGAGAAGGAGGAGGACAACAGCAAATAGCCATAATTAGGAAGCGTATAGCCATGTGTGGGTGTGGAGAGGTGCATGGGAATAGAACTCCCAAAAAAAAGACACTGGATTTGAGTTTTGAGTTTATGCTACGATGGTATCATTCGGTGGTGTTGAGAAGTCTGGCCCAATCCAGCCCTTGTTGATTTTTATAAGAGTCAGCCTGTCAGCATTTTCAGTTGACAGGCGGATGCGCTTATAAGTTATAATTCCACCAGCAGCACTAAAAACCTGCTCTGACAAAACGCTAGCGGCAGGGCAGCCCAGGACCTCCAAAGCGTAGAAAGCCAGTTCATGCCACGTGTCCAGCTTGGAAACCCAATAACTATAAGTCACAGAGGAATCACGGAAGACGTTGGTACATTCAGCAAGGTACTCCCTCAGCATCTTCCCAAACTTTGCACTCCTTCTGATAGTACCCCACGCCTCAGGGCCTGTGCGATAGGAGGACCTGAGAAGACTCTCCCAGAACTATTCCAGGGTTACCCTGCCTCTGCTTGATTGCAGTTGTGTCTCTTTCACCTGTACTCTTGGTTGTTCATCAATCTGTGACCTCTGCCGCCAGCGTTTTCAGATGGGAATTTTTTTAATAATTCTGCAACAAGGGCCTTCTGGTACTGCCCCATTTTAGTAGACCTGTCCACCCCGGAATAAGAGATAGAAAGTTCTCCTTGTAGCGTGGGTGTAAGGTTCTGTGTACATGTTCCTGAAACTCAGTTTGTTCGTCAGCCATTTTACTTTCTGTCTTGCTGCAGCTATCTTGCCCTCAGTCAAAATGGAGTTTCCAGCTTGCATGTTCCCGCCCTGATTCTCTCCTTTTGCTTCTTAAGCAGCCACAGCTGAGCAATCAGTGCTTCAGAATCTAGCCTGCAGTGAACCTGTGACCTGACTCCTAAAGCCTTGGACCTTGTACTCCAGCTATTCCTACTGAGGAACTCTGAAGCACTTGTGGACTCTGAACCCTGCTCTTTGAAAGACCCACGTTTGCATGGACTTACGGTAACAGAGAAGAAGATCCTGAACCTGTTGTGGAGAGTGATTGCTGAGCTTAGATTACTCTGGCCTGCTGTGTCTCCTGCTTCTGTGTCTGCAAACTGTGTGACTATTTTTGCCAACTTGTATGAAGTAATACAAGACTTTCTATATCAAACCTGTGTCTCATGTATTTTCATCGCACCCAAGCACAAGACGCTATATGAACTGTACTACATACATTACAAGATTCTGAAGCCAAAACGTTAGTGTCTGCTGGGTCTGGAAAGGCTGTGTCTGCTGTAACTGTGGATATCGGATGTCCGGTTGTACTTTCTGTGATGACAGTGGTTGTGACTTCTCACAACCATTCCAGGTGAGCAATTCCCGTAAGTGTTTTTTTTTCTGCAGTGTTACCACAGGTAAACACTATTGTTTTTTTTTTTTTCTTCTCTTTTCTCTTTTTTGTCTGCTGTAACTGTGGATATCAGATGTCCGGGTGAACTTTCTGTGATGATAGTGGTTGTGACTTCTCACAACCATTCCAGGTGAGCAGTTCCCTTAATTTTTTTTCTCTTTGCAGTGTTACCACAGGTAAACACTATTGTTTTTTTTTTTTCTCCTCTCCTCTTCTTCCAGTACTCCTGTCTTAAAAGATCTGGAAAATGGAGGCCCGCATAAAGGAACTTTGCGGAGTGACTGATAATATCCTTGCAGATTTGCAGAATATAAAGACCCGTTTTTCAAGCCTACAGGACCTAACTAATCACAATTTGCAAGTGTTTGGACAGACTGCCCAGGATTTGCGAGCCAGGATTGAGGTTCTAGAAGAGCGAGTCCAGGCTCCTGCCGTAGCCCCGAGTGCTGGGATTCCCAAGTTGCCCCCTTTTCGTTTTGGCGGTGAACGTGAGAAATTCAGGGGATTTATTAATCAATGCAATCTTTTTTTTTCTGCACATGCTTCACAATTTCCCACTGAACGATCTAAGGTGCTTACTATAATTATGTTGCTTACCAACAAGGCTTTGATGTGGGCAAACCCTCTGATTGAGACTGAGGATGATTGTTTGAATCACCTTGATGCTTTTATTTCAGCCATGGGGCAGGTGTTTGATGACCCCAATCGAGGTGCAACAGCTGAAGCAGCCATGTTAGCTTTGCGCCAAGGTAAGCACTCGGTAGCTGAATATGCCTTGGATTTCAGGAGATGGGCCCTTGATACCACCTGGGACAGTTCCGCCAAAAAATCTATTTTTCGAAAGGGGTTATCTCCACTGATTAAGGATGAACTTGCTCGTGCCGACCCTCCCACTGCGTTAGGTGACTTTATTAACTACTGCATCCGTATTGATACTCGTCTGACTGAACGCAGGCAAGAGAGATGGTTCGAAAGCAATCGCACTAACCTTTTCCTACCTTCCTCTCCAGCTAAGGAACCTTTGAGTAGGATTACACGGGAACCTGAACCTGAACCCATGCAGGTAGACTCTTTACAACGACGGGTTAGTGATGCACGCAAGGAACATCGTTTTAAGGAGAATCTATGTTTCTATTGTGGTAAGTCAGGGCACTTCATTATAAACTGCCCCAGCCGTTCTCGTAAGACTACTGCAGCACTCATTCATTGTGAGTGTTGCGAGAGGGGATCTGTCAGGTCCGAGCCTCAGGCTCCAGAGAGATCTGCAGCAACAGATCTTGATTTCTCGGACTTAAACTCCGTTACCTCTGAGGACGTTGACTGTGTAAACGCTGCCATTTTTCAAGTTTCCTCAGCGGTGTCCCAGCTGAGTTGTAAGAAAAACAATTCTCATTGCTTTCTTTCCATCAAACTCTGGGTTGATTCAGCTTGGGTGTCTAGCTCTGCTATGATCGACTCAGGGGCAAGTGGAAATTTTATGGATGTCTCCTTTGCTCTGAAACAGGGGATACGTTCAGTGAAGAAGGCTACTCCAGTACAGATGGAAACTGTGGATGGCTCCCTGCTGACCTCTGGACCAGTGGATCAGGAAACAGAGCCTTTGAGGGTTCTTATGGGTAAAGATCATCAAGAGAAACTGTCCTTTATGCTTATCTCTTCTCCCCACTTTCCCATTATTCTAGGGCTACCATGGCTGCAGACTCAGAATCCTACCATTAACTGGGAGACCAAGGAATTACACTTTCCAGAGAAACAGATGAGTCCAAAAGTTTCAGCTTGCTCTGTTCCTAAAGGAACCATGTCAGTCCCTGAACTACCAGCTGTATACCAGGACTATGTGGATTTATGTGACAAGAAGAACGCTGACCAGCTTCCTCCTCACCGTCCATATGATTGTCCAATTGAATTATTGCCTGGAGCAGAGATACCTTTTGGTAAGATCTACCCCCTGGCGGGGCCCGAGCTAAAGGCTTTAAAGGATTACATAGACGAAAATCTAGCCAAGGGCTTCATACGCCCCTCTTCATCTCCTGCAGGTGCACCCATCTTCTTTGTAAAGAAGAAAGATGGATCTCTGAGACCATGCGTAGACTATAGGGAACTCAATAAGGTTACTATTAGAAACCGTTATCCATTGCCTTTAATCCCTGAGTTATTGGAGAGAGTGCGACATGCCAAAATTTTCTCTAAACTAGATCTTCGTGGGGCCTATAACTTAGTCCGTATTAGACCTGGGGATGAATGGAAGACTGCATTCAGGTCACGCTATGGACACTTTGAATATCTAGTTATGCCTTTTGGTCTGAGTACCGCCCCAGCCACTTTCCAACACTTGGTGAATGACATCTTCAGGGATCTCCTAGATACATTCGTGGTAATTTATTTGGATGATATTCTAATTTTTTCTAACTCCACAGAGGAACATCATGGACATGTGAGAATGGTCTTGGAACGTCTAAGACAAAATCATCTTTACATCAAACTTGAAAAGTGTGAATTCCATAGGACCGAAATTCAATTTCTGGGGTATGTACTGTCTACACAAGGAATTAGTATGGATGGAAGCAAAACCCAAGCCATCAAGGATTGGCCAAGTCCTAGAAATGTGAAGGAGGTACAGCGCTTCATCGGGTTTGCCAACTTCTATAGACGTTTCATTAGAAATTTCTCTGAGGTAGTGTCACCTATCACCCAACTTACCCGGAAAGAGTCTAGGTTCTCCTGGACTCCCCAAGCCAGGAAGCATTTTCCCGTCTAAAAGATAAATTTACCACTGCACCTATCCTAGTACATCCCAACCCCGAGCTTGCCTTCATAATAGAGGTGGATGCTTCAGACTGTGCCGTTGGAGCTATACTCTCTCAGAGAACAGGTGAGAAGAATGTCTTGCATCCCTGTGCCTTCTTTTCCCAGCAGTTGTCTTCGGCTGAGAGGAACTACGATGTGGGCAATAGAGAGTTGTTGGCCATTATTGCCGCCTTCAAAGAATGGAGACACCTTCTTCAGGGAGCTGCACAGCAAATAGTCGTCCTGACAGACCATCGTAACCTTGAGTTTATCAGGTCGGCTAAGTGCCTGACTCCTCGCCAGGCTCGCTGGAATCTTTTCTTAAACCAATTTAATTTTATCATTTCTTATAGACCAGGATCGCGCAATGGAAAGGCTGATGCACTCTCTAGGATTTACTCAGCAGAGACACGTCCAATTACTCCTCCTAAGACTATTCTTCCTGACTCTAGATTCCTAGGAGTAATTCATAATCAAGACCTACTTAAGGACATCAAGGAAGCATACCATGCGGATTCCTTTTTGGCACAACCCCCAAGGGACGTAAGTCTTGTCTTTAAGAATGGTGTGTGGATTCAGGGACAACGCCTGTATATTCCTGAAACAGTCAGATTGAGAGTATTGCAACTCATTCACGATTCCAAGATAGCTGGGCATAGAGGAATTCTAAAGACACAGGAATTTCTCTCTCGTTTCTTTTGGTGGCCCACTTGCAGGAAGGATGTTTTAAACTATGTCACTTCATGTGAAGTCTGTGCAAGATGCAAAACACCTCGCTCCTCACCAACTGGTCTGTTACAGCCTCTTCCCACCCCGTCCTGCCCGTGGGGATCCATTTCTATGGACTTCATTGTGGAGTTACCAACCTCTCAAGGGAAGAACACCGTTCTAGTGGTGGTTGACCGTCTAACAAAGGCAGCTCATTTTATCCCTTGTGTCGGCTTACCCACTGCAAAACAGACATCAGATTTGATGATTAAAGATGTGTTTCGCTTACATGGAGTACCGGATGAGGTTATTTCGGATCGAGGGGTGCAATTCACTTCTAGGTTTTGGCAAAATTTCTGTGCAGCATTGGACATTAAAGTAAACCTTTCTTCTGCTTTTCATCCCCAGACTAATGGACAGACCGAACGAACCAATCAAATCCTGGAGCAGTATCTCCGCTGCTTTATCTGCCACCTACAGGATGATTGGGTGGATCTACTTCCATTAGCTGAGTTCTCGTATAACAACTCTCAGAGTGCCTCCACTAAGCAGTCTCCTTTTTACTCTAATCTAGGTTATCATCCTAACATTCTACCACGATTTCCCATAGAAACGCCTTTACCAGCAGTGGCTGAAAGAATCACGTCTTTACAGAAGAATATGGATCTTCTAAAGGAGAATCTGGAATCGGCTCAGGAAAGGTACAAGAAAGCAGCAGATAAATTTCGTAAACCTGCACCAGCTTTCAAGGTAGGAGACTTGGTCTGGCTGTCAACCAGAAATCTTAAGTTAAGGATTCCATCGTCTAAGTTGGGACATAAGTACATTGGACCCTATAAAATCAGTAAAATTATAAGTGCCGTTGCTTGTCGTCTTCAACTGCCCAGAACTATGAGAATTCACCCTGTCTTTCATGTATCCCTACTAAAGGCTGCGACACCCAATACGTTTCCTGGACGTTCTTCTCCTTGCCCTGACCCAGTGCTAGTCGATGGTCAGGAAGAATTTGTGGTGGAAAGGATTTTAGATTCCAGGTTGTATAGAAATCAGTTACAATATCTGATTAAATGGCAGGGCTACCCAGTGGAGGACAACTCATGGGAACCAGTCAATAACGTTAATGCTCCTCGCTTGCTCCGTCAGTTTCATCAGAGGTACCCACACAAGCCTGGCCTGAGGTCATCCGGAGGTTGTCCCTAAGGGGGGAGTAATGTAAGGTTCTGTGTACATGTTCCTGAAACTCAGTTTGTTCGTCAGCCATTTTACTTTCTGTCTTGCTGCAGCTATCTTGCCCTCAGTCAAAATGGAGTTTCCAGCTTGCATGTTTCCGCCCTGATTCTCTCCTTTTGCTTCTTAAGCAGCCACAGCTGAGCAATCAGTGCTTCAGAATCTAGCCTGCAGTGAACCTGTGACCTGACTCCTAAAGCCTTGGACCTTGTACTCCAGCTATTCCTACTGAGGAACTCTGAAGCACTTGTGGACTCTGAACCCTGCTCTTTGAAAGACCCACGTTTGCATGGACTTACGGTAACAGAGAAGAAGATCCTGAACCTGTTGTGGAGAGTGATTGCTGAGCTTAGATTACTCTGGCCTGCTGTGTCTCCTGCTTCTGTGTCTGCAAACTGTGTGACTATTTTTGCCAACTTGTATGAAGTAATACAAGACTTTCTATATCAAACCTGTGTCTCATGTATTTTCATCGCACCCAAGCACAAGAAGCTATATGAACTGTACTACATACATTACAGTGGGTCTAGAAGTGTTACCAACCAGTAATTACTGTCACTCAAAATTTTGAGAATGCGATGGTCGTGGGAAAAGCAGGGTAACATAAACTCAGTCATGCATGCCAGACTAACAAGCAAGACTTCAGTTTCCTCACCAAGAGGATGGCTGACTATGCTTTCCTTCTCCTCCCTGTCCTCAGGCCATCCACGCTGAACAAACAGTATGACAGCTGTGCAGGTATTACCGTCTATAGCGCATGAAACTAGCTCCAGTTCTTCCTCCTCCTCCTCCTCCTCTTCCTCATTGTCACCCAATCCACGTTGGGATAAGATGAGGCTGGCTGTATGTAATCACCCTGGTTCCTTGCTCCATCTCATCGTGCTCCGCCTGCAATGCATCCTCTTTTATTGTTAGCAGAGAGCGTTTCAGAAGACAGAGAAGCGGGATGGTGACTAATTAGGGCGTCATTGCTGCTCACCATCTTGGTGGAGTCCTCATAGTTTTGGAGGATGGTATATATATTTGAAATCCATGTCCATTACTGAGGTCTTATGTGTGGAGTCTGAACTGAATACTGACAGCCTTGTTGATGCTGGTAGTCAACAACTGCCCTCTTCTGCTCACAAATCCTTCCCAACATCTGCAGTGTAGAGTTCCAACGCGTGTGGACATCACACACCAGTCGGTGAGCCGGAAGCTGCAAACGCTGCTGACCACGGCAAGGGCGGCGGAAGCTGCAGCTGACTTTCTAAAATGGGCACACAGATGGAGGACTTTGAGAAGCAGATCCGGCAGCTCTGGGTAGGTTTTGAGAAACTGCTGAATCACAAGGTTAAGCACATGGGCCAAGCATGGTATGTGTGTGAGCTCGCCTCGCCTCAGAGCCGATACCTGGTTATGGCCATTGTCACACATGACCATGCCTGGCTGTAGGTTTAGCGGTGTCAGCCACAGATCTGCCTGCTCTTTCAGAGCTGTCCACAACTCCCTCTGAGGAAGCGGTAACAATTTAACGTGAAACACGCGTTGGGGTAAGGTGACCAGGATCCAGGCGGGATCTTCACACTCATGGGTAATTATTCCCCTTTATATACTCTTTAGTACGTTATTATTGACTATTTGCACGGAGGTATATAGTGATTGATAAATCATTAATATGGATGCACTTTTTTTCAAATTCAATATATTTTTGAGGTATATGCACCCAATATTTGGTGATATTTTATGGATATAAATTTTTTTGCAATATTCCTTGATTTCTCTGTAGCATTATATATGTCCCGTCCTGTATTCTTTGGTCATTTCTTTGTATCCATGGATTTAGTCACAGTGATAATGAAATCCATATACTTTATCTTTGTAATATGAATAACATTATAAAATTTCTATGTGGAAGTTAGTGGTTTATCTTTCAATAAATATTATCATTTTGTAATTAAATGGCAATTTTTGGACTTTTGTTTCTCCTATGACAGTACAGTATTTCGGTGATTACTTTGTATCTCCGTTCATACTGCACCCACACACACAAATGATACACTATTTGAAAGGTAAACTTGCCCCCTTCAGCAAGAAAATAGCCAAACAAACCACAGATCCACGATTTGATCACAAAATACAGTTTAAACATTAATTTTCATAAACCTGCATTAAGGAAAAATGACCTCCAGGTGGCACCATAGTACCCCAAAGCTCACTACCACAAAGCTGCTTACAGACATCACAAAGAAATCCAAACATTTGCCTTGGGGGCTTTCCAGCTTGCCAAACTGCTTGCCCAGCCTATTTTAGCCAAATTGGAGGATTGCACACTTCACTGCAGGTGAGGCACAAATGCAAACATATTTGTAAACATGCACAGCCTATTGAATTGCACACTTGCTCCTTTCATACTCCACAACACAAACAAATGATACACCATTTGAAAGGTCAAATTACCTGCAGGTGGCAGCACACTACCCCAAAGCACACTACCACAAAGCTGCTTACAGACATCACAAACAAATCCAAACATTTACATTGGGTTCTTTACAGCTTGCTCAAGTGCCCAGCCTATTTCAGGCACATTGGATGATTGCACACTTCACTGCAGGTGAGTCACATATGCAAACACATTTGTATACATGCACTGCTTTTCGGTGATTACTTCGACCTACACACACAAATGGTGAATTGCATATGCAAACACATATGTAAACATGCACTGCTTTTTTGCTGATTACTTCGCCCCACACACACAAATGATACACCATTTGAAAGGTAAACTTGCTCATTTCAGCAAGAAAAGAGCCAAACGAACCACACATTCACTATTTTATCACTAAATAAAGTTTAAACATTTATTTTCATAAACCTACAGAAAGACACAATGACCTGCAGGTGGCACCTCAACCTGAAGACATTTCTTGGCCTCTACTTATCAAACCAATTTATTGTATTACCAAGCTACATATATAAATACCTGTCTGTATTCATCATCTCATGAAATACATTTACATTTGACCAGCTTACTCTTTCTGAAATTGCCTGCACCCCCAACGACTAATGTGCGAAAATTTTGCACCGGTCAAGCTAGTTAAAAACTAAAAGAATGAACGACTGCACTTGCTGCGCACAGGTTCAGTCTTTTGAGCGTTTTCTTAATACCTTCAGCTTTTCAAAGTCATCAAGAGATTAAAATAGGTGACCTAACCATTGCTTCAGTGAGGAGAGGCTTAGGCTACTTTCACACATCAGTTTTTTGACGTCAGGCGCGATCCGGCCTTTTTTTTAAACTGACATGCCGGTTCCGGTGTTTTAACATTGACTAAATATAGCGCCGGATCGCGCCGCATGTACCTGCATTTCGTCCGTTTTCTGCCGGATCCGGTGTCTGGTCTCATTCCAGCATCTAGGAAAAACGTCTACTGTAACATTTTTTGTCTCCGGCCAAAAAGCCGGAAGTGCCTGATCCGGCGCTTCCGGCCTTTGTCCCCAATGAAAGTCTATGAGCGCCTCAATGCGCCGCATCCAGCAAAAACCTGATCCGGTGGCCTGATCCAGTATTGTAGTCTAAGAATGTTAATTAGCCCAGCCTGAAGCAAACCTATATATACCATGCCAGTGGGACACTCTGCCATATGCCATGCAACCATTAAGACCAAGCCAGCAACGAATTACAGAGGATTTGGAGCCAGCACCACCATCACCACCATCCTTAGAAATGGAGTCCGGGGACCACTGTGACGTTGGAGCGGAGGAGACGGGAGCAGACGCCAGACGGTAAATAGCACACATCCCATTATACTATGCGTGTATTGCTATATACTGTTTTGGCATTGTTGTATACTATGTGGGTATTGCTATATACTGTGTTGGCATTGTTGTATACTATGTGGGTAGTGCTTTATGCTGTGTTGGTATTGTTGTATACTATGTGTGTATTGCTATATACTGTTTTGGCATTGTTTTATACCATGTGGGTGTTGCTATATACTGTGTTGGCATTGTTGGATACTATGTGGGTATTGCTATATACTGTGTTGGCATTGTTGTATACTATGTAGGTATTGCTATATACTGTGTTGGCATTGTTGGATACTATGTGGGTAGTGCTATATACTGTTTTGGCATTGATGTATACTATGCGTGTATTGCTATATACTGTGTTGACATTGTTGTATACTATGTGGGTATTGCTATATACTGTGTTGGCATTGTTGTATACTATGTGGGCAGTGCTTTATACTGTGTTGGCATTGTTGTATACTATGCGTGTATTGCAATATACTGTTTTGGCATTGTTGTATACTATGTGGGTATTGCTATATACTGTGTTGGCATTGTTGGATACTATGTGGGTATTGCTATATACTGTGTTGGCATTGTTGTATACTATGTAGGTATTGCTATATACTGTGTTGGCATTGTTGGATACTATGTGGGTAGTGCTATATACTGTTTTGGCATTGATGTATACTATGCGTGTATTGCTATATACTGTGTTGACATTGTTGTATACTATGTGGGTATTGCTATATACTGTGTTGGCATTGTTGTATACTATGTGGGTAGTGCTTTATACTGTGTTGGCATTGTTGTATACTATGCGTGTATTACTATATACTGTTTTGGCATTGTTTTATACTATGTGGGTATTGCTATATACTGTGTTGGCATTGTTGGATACTATGTGGGTAGTGCTATATACTGTGTTGGCATTGTTGTATACTATGTGGGCATTGCTATATACTGTGTTGGCATTGTTGTATACTATGTGGGTAGTGCTTTATACTATGTGGGTATTGCTATATACTGTGTTGGCATTGTTGTATACTATGTGGGTAGTGCTGTATGGTATGAGGGCAGTGCTTTATACTGTGTGGGTCCTGCTGTTTAATATGCATTATAGTATGGGAACTGAATTTTACTACATGGATGACTATTGCGGTGCATTATACTATATGGTGCACTATGAGGAGTGTATTATACTGTGAAAATATCTTACTTCATCCTGAATTCTGCCAAAATATTATGTGTTATATTCTATCTATCTATCTATCTATCTATCTATCTATCTATCTATCTATCTATCTATCTATCTATCTATCTATCTATCTATGATGATTGTGTCCATGTATTCATTGCAATTTTTTCTATTTATTCCACAGCAGATGACATCAACGCAGACAGGAGGCTGCAGCAGCAGACCAAGAAGCCATTGAGTCAGGAGAGCAGCGTGAGATGGCAGCATACGGCAGACGGTAAATACCGTATTTTTCGGACTATAAGACGCACCGGACCATAAAACGCACCGCATACTATCATTCAAATCTCGGCAATGAGATCTCTTCCCGAGATCTCGTCTCCCGAGATCTCAAGACAAGATCTCGTTGCCGAGATTTGAATGAGAGTATGCGGCGGCCATCTTGCCGGAGGCCCCAGGCAGCCATTCCTCAGGCTGGCACTGCGTCGCAGCTGCGGGGGGCTTTCCGGCTGGGATGAAATGCCGGAGGAGCCCCCCACGCAGCCCAGAGACCCGCTGCTGCCCGGACACCACCACCGCACCACAGGCTGCATCGGGACCGCCACCGGAGGCCCCTGGCGGCCTTCAGCCCGGCACCGTGTCGCAGCTGCGGGGGGGCTTTCCGGCTGGGAAGAAATGCCGGTGGAGTCCCCGACGCAGCACAGAGCCCCGCTGCTGCCCCGACACCACCACCGCATCGCAGCGAAGCTGCATTGGGAGCGCCGCCACCACTGGATTTTGCGGTATGTTGCGACCATAAGGGTATGTTTCCACGGTCCGGAAACAGTCAGGAATTGCTGCGTGTTTGACATTGTGCGCTGGCGCAACGTCAAACACGCAGTGTCCAGATGTTACAGCATAGTGGAGGGGATTTCAAGAAATTCCGTCTCCACGATGCTTAAAAACACGCAGGCGGAAGACCTGCATTTACGGACATGCGGCGCGTCTTTTTAGACCGCAGCATGTCCTATTCCCTTGCGGCGACGCTGCATCGCCGCAAGGGAAATAACACAGGGCTATGTAGCCCTGCGGTCATTCCGCATGTGTTCCGGATGTTTCCATGAACACATCCAGAATGACCGCGCGTTCAGTAGGGGGCGGGGCTTTGTGCGGAGCGGACTTTCCGCTCCGTCCAAAGCGCTGTGTTTCCTGACCATGGAAACACAGCCTAAGACGCACCCCCATTTTCCCCAAAAATTTTGGGGGAAAAAATGCGTCTTATGGTCTGAAAAATACGGTATCTAACACCCCATAACCCAAAACGTAACTTTTGTCTTTCAGCACGGGCCATGATTGTATACATGTATTCATTGCTATTTATATTTATTGCACAGCAGAGGACATCAACGGAGACAGGAGGCTGCAGCAGCACCCCAAGCAGCCAGTGAATCAGGAGAGCAGCGTGAGATAGCAGCATACGGCAGACGGTAAATATCTCACACCTCATATATGACCCAAAACTTAACTTTTGTCTTTCAGCACGGGCCATGATTGTATACATGTATTCATTGCAATTTTTTTCTATTTATTCCACAGCAGAGGACATCATCGGAGACAGGAGGCTGCAACAGCACCCCAAGAAGCTAGTGAATCAGGAGAGCAGCGTGAGATAGCAGCATACGGCAGACGGTAAATATCTCACACCCCATAACCCAAAACTTAACTTTTGTCTTTCAGCACGGGCCATGATTGTATAAATGTATTCATTGCAAATTTTTTCGATTTATTCAACAGAAGAGGACATCATCGGAGACAGGAGGCTGTAACAGCACCCCAAGAAGCCAGTGAATCAGGAGAGCAGCGTGAGATAGCAGCATACGGCAGACGGTAAATATCTCACACCTCATATATGACCCAAAACTTAACTTTTGTCTTTCAGCACGGGCCATGATTGTATACATGTATTCATTGCAATTTTTTTCTATTTATTCCACAGCAGAGGACATCATCGGAGACAGGAGGCTGCAACAGCACCCCAAGAAGCTAGTGAATCAGGAGAGCAGCGTGAGATAGCAGCATACGGCAGACGGTAAATATCTCACACCCCATAACCCAAAACTTAACTTTTGTCTTTCAGCACGGGCCATGATTGTATAAATGTATTCATTGCAAATTTTTTCGATTTATTCAACAGAAGAGGACATCATCGGAGACAGGAGGCTGCAACAGCACCCCAAGAAGCCAGTGAATCAGGAGAGCAGCGTGATAAAGCAGCATACGGCAGACGGTAAATATCTCACACCCCATAACCCAAAACGTAACTTTTGTCTTTCAGCACGGGCCATGATTGTATACATGTATTCATTGCAATTTTTTTCTATTTATTCCACAGCAGAGGACATCAGCGGAGACAGGAGGCTGCAACAGCACCCCAAGAAGCCAGTGAATCAGGAGAGCAGCGTGAGATAGCAGCAGATGCCAGACGGTAAATATTACACACCCTGAGCGTTTCATTCTTCCCTGAAGAAGCCACACTATCGGTGGCGATATGCGTGGGGCCTTGCTCCCCACACTCTTTTTTCTTCACACAGCCACCATTGGCACCTTCAATCCATGTCGCACCTTCTTTGATCATATGGACCTATAGGTCCAGATCATTACATTTTTTTTTTCTCCTGTCTGGCTTCCATCCACTGCTCGCCAGACATGGTGTGTGCAATACTCTTTACACCAACTTCAAAGATTTTTTTGTGAGTATTGTGATCTTACATGGTGCTGTGAATAGTATTGTGTTCTCACAGGTTATCATAAACTCGATTGTGTGCTACATACAGTTCTCTTTTGGTGCCATTGTTCCATATTGCCATTTATCTTCTGCATAGGACTCCCGGTATTTAAATGTGCATTCTTACCATTGTATTCCATCATTAGTGGAGTTTACTGTGTTTTTGGTCTATACTTACTGCATGGTTAGTTGCTGTGTGGGTCAGTTTCTTGATGTAGGAGTTTTTTCATATCACTATTGTATGATGATTATGTCTTAATGTGTGTTTTTATACTGTTTTCATTGCTTTTTCGCTATTTGTCTGTGTTTTCAGAGTAATAATAAAACGTTATAAATCTTTTTTAATATGCTGTGGTGTTCCCAATTTTTTTGTTATGTTGATTTTTCTATTTGCTTTTCTGAAATATTACACAGCCCATTACCCAAAACTTTAAACCAGTTTTGTGTTTCAGCCAGGGGCATGATTGTGTCCATGTATTCATTGCCCTTTTTTCTGTTTACTGCACAGCAGACGCCCAGCACAGGCAGCAATGGAGTACGGCCGACAGCAGCAGGACAGTAGTTCTTCTGGGAGCCCTCCCTCTCATCGGCAGTGTTTAGCGGTATTTTTTTTTCAATATTTTTTCACAATCCATCTCTGGGATATTTTTTTTTGTTTTTTTCTTTCACAGTCCATCTCTTGGATATATATTTTTTTTCTTTCACAATCCATCTCTGGTTTATCTATTAACTTTTTTTTTTTAAACAGGAACCTGAAGCTGAGGAGCTTCCAGAAGAAGGAAGGTGTGGACAGATACCCGTAGTGGGCTCACAATTCGTAAGTTTCCTGCATCCATCACTAAAACACAACATCACACTACACACAACACATCCCACAAAAACAATTTTTTTTTTCTTAGTCTTCCACATCTGTGGCTTCAAGAGGTCCTCGCAGTGTCTCCCAGAGTCGACGTGAGCAACGCGGCGTTCTACATCCTGTAAGTTTTTTTTTTTTTTTTAAATTAAATTTGCAATGTTTTTGTTTCCTCTTAATTTTTTTTTTCTCATTTTATTTTAGGCTTTACAGCGTGCTCCCAACTCAGATGGTGAGGAGGAGGGGATAGATGTGGACCTCCTCATTGATCTGATCCGAGAGCGGGAGCCGCTGTGGAACATGGGGGACCGCCGCCATTCGGAGCAGATAATGACTCGTCGGCTCTGGGAGGAAGTCTGTTCCCAACTTGTGGGCTACTGGGAGGACCTTGAAGCTCAGTCACAGTATAAAATGTGTAAGTATACTGTATACAGTTCAGTAGGGCTGCTGGATTTAAAGCAGTGTTTCCCCAACTCCAGTCCTCGTAAACCCCAAAGGGTCATGTTTTCAGGACTTCCTTTGGTGCAACACTATGGAAATCCTGAAAACATGACACGTGGGGGACATGAGGACTGTAGTTTGGGAAACACTGATGTTGTATACTAACCAATTTGTACTTTCTCGTTTCAGGGGAGAGAATTGTGAAGCGGTGGCGGTCTATCAGGGATCGCTTCAAGAAGGAGTTCAACAAAGAGATGCGGGCCTCTAGTGGATCTGCAGGACGCCAGAGCAAATATAAGTATGCAAGAGCCCTGGCGTTCCTGTGGGCAACAATGGTCACCAGAAGGTAAATATTGCAAAGGAAATGTTAGCATGTCTAACTACCTTTTTTTTAACAGCCAGGGCCATTCAAATACAGTATATTAATTGTATTTTTTCTCTTTATACCACAGCACGGTGACCAGCACTCGGGCGCCTGCAGAGTTGGGCCCTTCTGGGGTGATCCCTGAGGAGACCGGCACCGAGGGACACTTTGACCGCCCCGACCCATCCGCACCGACACGTGAGCCCTCTTTCCCCTCCACCAGCACTGGAGAATCGTGGCCACCTGCATTACATGAATCTGCTGGTGAGGAGATAGCATTCCCTTTACCCCACCCTTCTGCCCCTGCCACCTCTAGTACACCTGCGGGTACTGGGCGGCAGCGGCAGAGGGGTCAGGAAAGGAGCTATGCGCCCGAGTTCTTGCATTTGAATGCATCTTTTCAGAACTGTTTGAAAGTATTATCTGAACAACTTACCGCAGGCATTAATCAGATAATCACCAACATTTTGGAGGTGAAGACACTTCTGCAAACAATGCAATCGGAAGCAAGATCATCTCCTAATCACAGCTTTTTTAGGTCTGTGACGGAGCGCATAGATACGCTATCTGCTGACCAGCAGATGTATGTAATGCATATGTGCCACGCTGATCTAGTGCAGGCTATCTCCCATCCTCCTCTATCCACCCCAGTCGTTCCTCCTCCTCCCCCCCCTCCAGCCACCATCCCTCCTCCCCCTCCTATTCAATACCAGCCACCTCCCCAGTTCCAGCAACCTCCCCAGTACCAGCCACCTTCCCAACTCCAACCACCTCACCAACTCCAGTCCCATCACCAACTCCAGTCACCTCCCCAGTACCAGCCACCTACCCCGTACCACACTCCAACCTCTTACCAATCTCCTTCCCCCTTCCAATTCCCTACCATATCACCTGCTCCTCCAGTCCCTGCCCCACCCTCCACTCCACTACCCATCACCTGTTCTGCCTCCAAATTGTCCTCCCATTCTTTAACTCTATCCACCCCTTCACCTCTTACTGTTCCTTCCCCACCACGATCCCCGTCCTTTCTACACACTCCCACGGTCGAAGTGTCCCGCAGCCCCTCCAGTAGTATGTCCACCCCACACTACACTACTTTGTAATATATTTTACATAGCCCAAAAAAAAACAGTCTTTTATGAAAAAAAAATCAAAATTTTATTAAAAAAATTTTCAATTCACATTTCACAAAGTGGTTTAACCCCTTCCCGACCTTTGACACAGCGTATGCGTCATGAAAGTCGGTGCCATTCCGACCTATGACGCATACCCTGTGTCATGAAAGGATCTCGTCCCTGCGGGCCGGGAGACCGGGGTCACTCAAAGGTCACCCGACCCGCAGTTACAGGACCCTTTGTGCTTCACCACAGGGGGGTTTTCTTAACCCCCCCGTGGCCACGATCACTCTGATTGGCTGTTAAAAGTGAAACAGCCAATCAGAGCAATCTGTAATATTTCACCAATGAAATTTGGTGAAATATTACAATCCAGCCATGGCCGATGCTGCAATAGCATCTGCCATGGCTGGACACCGAGCACTGACCCCCCCACACGTACTCACGGCGGCGATCGGCCGCTGCCACCGAAAGATGGCAGCGGTCGGTCACCGCCGCCACTAACAGCTCCCCTCGTCCTGGCCTCCGCTGCCCCACCTTCCTATCCCCCCCTAACCTTCCGACCCCCCTACTCACCTCTCCCGATCCACCGATGTCCCTGGATCGGTCCCGGCGTCCGCCCGGGCCTCTTCATGGGCGCCGCCATCTTGGAAAATGGCGGGCGCATGCGCAGTGCGCCCCCCCAGTGTTCAAAAATTTATTTTGATCACTGTGATAAACTGTCACAGTGATCAAAATAAAAAAAAGTAAATGAACCCCCCCTTTATCATAGGTAGGGACAAATAAAAAAATAAAGAATTTTTTTTTTTTCCTAGCGGATTTTGCTGCTGATCCGCAGCTGATTTTGCTGCTGGTCCACGGTGGATATTGCTGCTGAACCGCGGCGGATATTGCTGCTGATCCGCGGAGGATATTGCTGCTGATCCGCGGCGGATATTGCTGCGGATCCGCGGCGGATTATGCTGCTGATCCGCGGCGGATTATGCTGCTGATCCGCGGCGGATTTTGCTGCTGATCCGCGGCGGATTTTGCTGCTGATCCGCGGCGGATTTTGCTGCTGATCCGCGGCGGATTTTGCTGCTGATCCGCGGCGGATTTTGCTGCGGATCCGCGGCGGATTTTGCTGCGGATCCGCGGCTGATTTTGCTGCGGATCCGCGGCTGATTTTGCTGCGGATCCGCGGCGGATTTTGCTGCTGATCCGCGGCGGATTTTGCTGCTGATCCGCGGCGGATTTTGCTGCTGATCCGCGGCGGATTTTGCTGCTGATCCGCGGCGGATTTTGCTGCGGATCCGCGGCGGATTTTGCTGCGGATCCGCGGCTGATTTTGCTGCGGATCCGCGGCGGATATTGCTGCTGAACCGCGGCGGATTTTGCTGCTGATCCGCGGCGGATTTTGCTGCTGATCCGCGGCGGATTTTGCTGCTGATCCGCGGCGGATTTTGCTGCGGATCCGCGGCTGATTTTGCTGCGGATCCGCGGCGGATATTGCTGCTGATCTGCGGCGGATTTTGCTGCTGATCCGCGGCGGATTTTGCTGCTGATCCGCGGCGGATATTGCTGCTGATCCGCGGAAGATATTGCTGCTGATCCGCGGCGGATTTTGCTGCTGATCCGCGGCGGATTTTGCTGCTGATCCGCGGCGGATATTGCTGCTGATCCGCGGACGATATTGCTGCTGATCCGCGGCTGATTTTGCTGCGGATCCGCGGCGGATATTGCTGGGGATCCTCGCGACGTGCCGTCATTCAGTGAAGGAGCCTCGGACACGGGCTGCAGCGTCTGGGCTCCGTCACCGCTAGCACATATGAATCATCTGCTGATTCATCTGCGCTAGCGGGTATAGCATAACGCGATCGCGTTATGCTATACCGTTACCAGCCGGTCAACACTACGTGTTGAACAGGCTGGTAAAACGCAATATGAACCCAGCCTTAGGGTTAGGGTTAGCATTAGGGTTAAGGTTAGAATTAGGGTTAGGGCTGGAATTTGGGTTAGGGTTGGAATTAGGGTTAGGCTTGTGGTTAGGTTTATGGTTAGAGTTGGGATTAGGGTTAGGGGTGTGTTGGGGTTAGGGTTATGGTTAGGGTTTGTATTAGGGTTAGGTGTGTGTAGGGGTTAGGGTTGGGGTTAGGGGTGTGTTGGGGTTAGGGTTGGAGTTAGAATTGAGGGATTTCCACTATTTAGGCACATCAGGGGGTCTCCATACGCGACATGGCGCCACCATTGATTCCTGCAAATTTTGCGTTCAAAAAGTCAAACAGTGCTCCCTTTATTCCAAGCCCCGACGTATGCCCAACAGTGGTTTATCCCCACATATGGGGTATCAGCGTACTCGGGAAAAATTGCACAACAACTTTGGGGGTTCTAATTTCTCCTGTTAACATTGGGAAAAAAAATTGGGGACTAAAAAATTATTTTTGTGGAAAAAAAATGATTTTATATTTTCACGGCTCTGCGTTATAATCTTCTGTGAAGGACTTGGAGATTCAAAGTGCTTATCACACATCTATAGGAGTTCCTTAGGGGATCTAGTTTCCAAAATGGGGTCACTTGTGGGGAGTTTCTACTGTTTAGGCACATCAGGGACTCTGCAAACGTAACATGACGCCCGAAGACCATTCCATCAAGTGGGCATTTCAAAACGTCACTACTTCCCATCCGAGCCCCGACGTGTGCCCATACAGTAGTTTTCTCCCACATATGGGGTATCAGCGTACTCAGGACAAATTGGACAACAACTTTTGGTGTCTAATTTCTCATGTTACCCTTGGGAAAATAAAAAAATTGGGGACTAAAAGATCCTGATTGTGGAAAAAATATGATTTTTTTATTTTCATGCCCGGGCGTTATAAACTTCTGTGTAGCCCTTGGGGGTTCAAAGTGCTCACCACACATCTAGATAACTTCTTTGCGGGGTCTAGTTTCCAAAATAGGGTCACTTGGGGGGGGGGGTTTCTACTGTTTAGGCACATCATGGGCTCTGCAAACGTAACAAGATGCCCGCAGACCATTCCATCAAGTCGGCATTTCAAAGCGTCACTACATCCCTTCCGAGCCCTGACGTGTGCCCAAACAGTGGTTCCCCCCCACATATGGGGTACTAGCGTACTCAGGAATAACTGGACAACAACTTTTGGGGTCCAATTTCTCCTTGTAACCATTGTGAAATAAAAAATAGTGGGCTAAAAAATCATTTTTTGAGAAAAAAAATGATTTTTTATTTTCACGGCTCTGCGTTATAAAACTTCTGTGAAGCACCTGGGGGTTCAAAGTGCTCACTATGCATCTAGATAAGTTCCTTAGGGCATCTAGTTTCCAAAATGGGGTCACTTGTGGGGGAGCTCCAATGTTTAGGCACACAGGAACTGTCCAAAGCGACATGGCAACCGCTAAATATTCAAGCATATTTTCATTCAAAAAGTCAAATGGCGCTCCTTCCCTTCTGAGCCCTGCCGTGCGCCCAAACAGTGGTTTATGACCACATATAAGATATCTGTGTACTCAGGAGAACTTGCCCAACAAATTTTAGGATCCAATTTATCCTGTTGCCTTGTGAAAATGAAAAAAAACTGAGGCTAAAAGAAAATTTTTGTGAAAAAAAAGTACTTTCTTTTTTTTAAGGATCAATTTGTGAAGCACCTGGGGGTTCAAAGTGCTCACTATGCATCTAGATAAGTTCCTTAGGGGTCTAGTTTCCAAAATGGGGTCACTTGTGGGGGAGCTCCAATGTTTAGGCACACAGGGACTCTCCAAATGCGACATGGCAACCGCTAAATATTCCAGCATATTTTCCCATTCAAAAAGTCAAATGGCGCTCCTTCCCTTCTGAGCCCTGCCATGCGCCCCAAACAGTGGTTTATGACCATATGAGGTATCTGTGTACTCAGGGAAATTGCCCACCAAATTTTAGGATCCAATTTATACTGTTGCCCATGTGAAAATGAAAAAAATGAGGCTAAAGAAAATTTTTGTGAAAAAAAAGTACTTTCTTTTTTTTAAGGATCAATTTTGTGAAGCACTGGGGGTTCAAAGTGCTCACTATGCATCTAGATAAGTTCCTTAGGGGTCTAGTTCCAAAATGGGGTCATTGTGGGGGAGCTCCAATGTTTAGGCACACAGGGACTCTCCAAATGCGAACATGGCAACCGCTAAATATTCCAGCATATTTTCCATTCAAAAAGTCAAAATGGCGCTCTTCCCTTCTGAGCCCTGCCGTGCGCCCATACAGTGGTTTATGACCATAATATGAGGTATCTGTGTACTCAGGAGAAATTGCCCAACAAATTTTGGATCCAATTTATCTGTTGCCCATGTGAAAATGAAAAAAACTGAGGCTAAAGAAATTTTTTGTTGAAAATAAAAGTACATTTCTTTTTTTTAAGGATCAATTTGTGAAGCACTGAGGGGTTAAAGTGTCATACATCTAGTAATTTCCCTTAGGGGGTTTAGTTTCCAAAAATGGGTCATTTGGGGGGGAGCCCCAAATGTTTGGGCAACGGGATTTCCCAAATGGCATGGCAACCGTAAATTTTCCAGCTTTTTTCCTTTCAAAAAGTAAAAATGGCGCTCTTCCCTTCTGAGTCGGTGCCCCAAACAATGGTTTATGCCCACTATGAGGATCTGTGATCGGGGAAAAATTTCCCCAAAAATTTTTTTGGACCCAAATTTTATATGTTCCCCTGTGAAAATGAAAAAATGAGGCTAAAAGAAAATTTTTTGAAAAAAAAGTACTTTTTTTTTTTAAGATAAATTTTGTAAAGCTCTGGGGTTTCAAAGTGATCACTAAGCACTAGATAGTTCTTGGGTGCTAGTTCCAAAATGGGTACTTGGGGGGGGCCCCAAAATTTTTGGGCACACGGGACTCCCCAAATGCAACATGGAACCCGCTAAAATATTCCGCTATTTTCCATTAAAAAAGTCAAAGGTGCCCCTTCCCTTCTGGTTTTGCCAGCGCCCATACGTGGTTTATGACCAAATGGGGTATCTGTGTATAGGAGAAATTGTAAAAAATTTTGGGACCTTTTAAAACCGTTCCCCATGAAAAAATAAAAAATTGCAAAAAGAAAATTTTTTTTGGAAAAAATTAAAAATGTCCTTTTTTCCCTTCCCACTTGCTTAGTTTTGTGAACCCCCTAAAGGGGGAAAATAATCTTCTTGAATGATTTTTGGTAGTTGAGGGGTGCAGTTTTTATAAAGGTGTCACTTTTGGGTATTTTCTGCCATATAGACCCCTCAAAGTGACTTCAAATGTGAGGTGGTCCCTAAAAAAATGGTTTTGAAAATTTTGCTGTAAAAAATGAGAAATCGCTGTCAACTTTTAACCCTTATAACTTCTAACAAAAAAAATTTTGTTCACAAAATTGTGCTGATGTAAAGTAGACATGTGGAAATTTTATTTATTAAGTATTTTGTGTCACATAACTCTATGGTTTAACAGAATAAAAATTCAAAATTTGAAAAACTGCGAAATTTTCAAAATTTTCGCCAAATTTCCAAATTTTTTTTTCACAAATAAACGCAAAAATTATCAACCAAATTACCACTAACATGAAGCCCAAATGTCACGAAAAACAATCTCAGAATCGCTAGGATCCGTTGAAGCGTTCCGAGTTATTACCTCATAAAGGACACTGGTCAAATTGAAAAAAATGGGAAGGTCTTTAAGGTCAAAATAGGCTGGGTCTTGAAGGGGTTAAAAAATATGATCATAAAATTGCAATTGGGTTGATTACAATTCTGTCTGTCGTTTATTCAAAAGGTACCATATGAAGGTTACATCTGTAAAAAAAAAGGTAAAATACGTAAAAAGGTAAAACACAGTAACAACATTTACTATATTTAGTGTATAAAAAACCAAAGGAAAAAAATAGACAAAAAAAAGAAAAAAACAAGGTTTATTATTTTTACAGTACATTTGGTTCCAGTAATCAGGGGAAATTTTTCAAACTCGGTATCCGCCAGTCTACTGCCTTCTGGTGACATAAAATATTCTGCAAATCTGTCCCCCATCCTTGAAACGCAGTGAACTCGATTGGTATTGTTCTGGTAATCATGAATGGGTTTCTTGGAGTGGTCCTCAATGGAAATCTGTTCTTTGCATATAACAAAATTATGCAGGACCCGCACGCTTTAATTACTTCGTCCCAGTGTCAGGCTTTAAATTTATCGTGTCAATGAAAACGCCTTTTGCTGTCGGATTCCAAAGTGCACTCCACCATTATTCTAGCTCTTGTAGCCAGTAATTAAAAATGCTTTGGTATGGGTCAATCCTTGCTGGCATACGGCTTTAAGAGGTGTTTGGAAGCTGGAATGCCTCTCACCGACACACACAAAAGGCATAGGGGCCATTGGTTTGGGCAGCGGCCTAGGGGCTGGGAAATGAAGGTGTTTCCCCTACAGCGCGTCCCATCGCAGACAGTTTGAAGACCTGTGAATCATTTGACCCCTCCATAAGCCCCAATGTCCAGAGCTATAACTTATATTCTGCAAACAGCGATGGCCATCAGGACAACAAAAAATATTTTTTGTAATTGAAATATTTTAGATCCTGTTCCCTGCTTGCAATCGGACATTTTCCCATCAAAAAGCTCCAAGACAATTGGAAACTAGCAGTCTGTTGAAACTTCTCCGCAATTTGCATCCACCCTTCTGTAGTCGGCTCAGGCAGAAATCGCTGACCAACAGTCCCAATTGCACGGAGGTGGCTTGATGAGCCCGTATTGTAGATATTTCCCAAATCTAAACTGAAAAAGTAGTGAGGAGGCGATTCCCACTTGCAAGGAATCTGTAAACAAACAAGAAAAAAAAATTAGCTCACAATCACAGCATTACATTCACAGAACTCAGGTTAACAATTGGAGATACACAAAAAATGCATTTTAAATGAATAAAAACACAGTTTTTGCCATTTTTTATTGGGACTTGGTATTACTTCGATTCCCTTTTTCTCCTGTAAAAAAAATAATAACAACAATACAAGTGTGTTCAAGCAAGCAGATCCCAACATATAGCTTACCTTATAGTGCCATGAACGCTCCGCCGGAGAAATCGAGAAGCGGCAGTAGGTGCAACTCCTGTCAGTTTTCATCCGCTCCACCAAGAAACAAAAGTTTCTTTTTCATCCCAAATATAAAAAAATTTTTCCGGATTTTGTCGCAGCTCTGTTTAGTTATATACACACC
>JARQOD010007070.1:0-40394 GCA_033576555.1 Oophaga sylvatica | reverse complement strand
TGTGGTTCCTTGAGGAGGAGGTGGAGGAGCCTCGGCTTATTGCCCCCGCAGAGAGCCTGGAACAGTGGGCCCCGGTTTCACTAGAGTCTGTGCCCCCGGGCAAGACTTTTGTACCTACCAATTTACGACCGGAGGTACTCTCTTAGGCACATTCGTCCAGGGTTGGTGGACACTTTGGGGCAAAGAGGACATCTGAATTGCTGGCGAGGACTTATTGGTGGCCGCATATGGTCCGTGATGTTGGGGACTATGTTCGGGCGTGTGTCTCTGCGCCAAGAATAAGTCTCCACGACAACGGCCAGCTGGGTTACTTTACCCTTTGCCGGTGGCAGACAGGCCCTGGGAGATGGTTGGGTTGGACTTTGTGGTGGGCTTACCAAGTCTCGGGGTTGCACCATCATTTGGGAAATTTCACCGACCATTTCTCCAAAATGGTGCATCTGGTGCCGCTACCACGGTTACCTTCTGCACGGGCTCTGGCAGCGTTGTTCGTTAGGCATGTCTTCCGTCTACACGGCATGCCGGACAAAATTGTCAGGGGCCCGAGGTCCCCAGTTTGCGTCTCGGTTCTGGAGAGAGCTTTGTCGTCTACTATTGAGTTAAATCTCTCTTCAGCGTACCATCCTGAGACGAATGGGTTGGTAGAGAGGGCCAACCAGACCTTGGTCACCTATCTACGACACTTTGTCTCAGCCAGGCAGGATGACTGGGCATCCTTGCTACCATGGGCTGAGTTTGCATTAAACAATGCTGTGGCTGATTCCACACGGACAGACCCCATTCCTCCTGAACTACGGTCAGCATCCGTGGGTACCAGTGCCTATGCCCGTGTCTTCCGCCGATTCCAGGGTGGCAGACTGGGCTGTGGAGGCACGGGACATTTGGGACCGCACTCAGGATGCCATTCAGGCCTCCAAAGAGAGGATGAGGTCTTCGGCCGATGCCCATCGGCACCCGCTCCTACGTTTGCTCCGGGTGACCTAGTGTGGCTTTCTGCCCGAAACATCAGGCTACGGGTAGAGTCCACCAAGTTGGCACCTCGCTTTTTGGGCCCTTTAAAGTTCTTGAGCAGGTGAACCCGTGTTTACCGCTAGCCCTTCCGCCTCGCCTTTGTATCACTGACACCTTTCACGTGTCCCTCTTGAAACCCGTGGCCATTTCCCGGTTTTCCGAGTCATCTGCCGGGACGTCGGGTTCATCTACGACGATCATGAGGTGAACGCCATTGTTGGGTGCAAGGTGGTACGAGGTAAAAAATTTTATTTGGTGGATTGGAGGGGTTATGGGCCTGAGGATAGATCCTGGGAGCCTGCCGAGCATGTTCACGCTCCGCAGCTCGTCGCTGCCTTTGAGCGCAGCGAGGCCCAGAGAAGGGTGGGGGTAATGTTAGGGTTCGATTTCCCGCTGCTGCACAAGGGGAGTCTCGAACTCGTCCCGCTGCGGTCTCCCATTCGTCTCCGGTCGCAGTGGAGCCTGCTCAGCAGAGACGTCGGTCCAGGCGTCTTGCCCACTCCACTACTGGGCAGTGACTTGCTGCTGCCTTTCCTGGATCTGCTATTATAGCCAGTGCTGGAGCAGCCGTCTTTGAGACAAGTCCTGCGTTTTCCCATCTGAGCATGCCCAGGGTGAGATCTCTCATTGGAGATCAGGGGTCACATGTTCAGGTGCTGCAGCGGCTCCTATTGGTCCGCCAGGAAGGTCATGTAGCTACGTGTGTTTGTAACGGCTTCTCATTGGTCCTTGTTCCTGGAAGGTCCTGTAGCTGTTGCTATAAAAGGGTAGCATGGCTGGGCCGCCATGCGCTAATATCAACCATTGTATGCATGCGCCAGTGTGATCTCGGCCTTTTGGCTGCGATCGTGTGTCGCGGTCAGAGGGTGCGAGTTTTCCTGGAGTGATCCAGGGGCTTTGCTGGCAGCGTGCTGCTGATTTCTTACTGCGGTATCCGTACCGGCAGTCTGGACTGAGGATGTTCATTAAGAATACGATCCGTGTGGTGGTGGAAGGTGGTGAGAAAAACAACCTGGTGTACGTCGTTCGTGACCTGTTGGAGGGAAAGGCTGGAGCCCATCGTCAGGATATCTACAGCGTCAATGAATTCCGGAGTCAAGGTACATATGATGTAACCTTTGTGAATGAGGGATGCTGTTTGACCGTCTTTGAATGGCTCAGAAGTAATGAAGGTGATCCATGCCTGGAGGGAGTGCGGGTGGAGCCCCTGTTTGGGCTCATGGAAAAAGTGGTGACTGTGACTGTGTACAACCCCTATACAGAAGTAGCACTACTGGAGCAGTTCCTGGAGCGGTACTGTGAATACGTGAAGGGAGGGGAGAAGCAGAAAAATGTCTTGGGCATTTTCAACTGCAAGTATGTGTTTCGGGTGAAATTGAAGAAGACCCAGGTTGTTTGGGAGGTTTCACCCACCCACCAGCGAACTTTTCAGTGGCGGGTCATAGGGGCTTCCTGTTCATACCCAGGGCAGCCACTTACTGCAGGAGGTGCTTTCAGTTCGGGCACCTGCTAAACATGTGTAGCAAGGAGTTGGTTTGCCGTAATTGCAAGCAAGAGGGTCATGTGGCGGCTAGGTGTCCGATGCCTCGTGAATGTGACAGGTGTGGCAGTTCAGAGCACCTGTATAGAGACTGCCCGTTTGGTGTGCCGAGAGGTCAACTAGAGAGGAGGAGGAAAGAAAGAGACGTGAGGAGGAGCGGAGGCGGGAGGAAGAAAGGAAGAGAGAGGAGGAGGTTAAGAGGCGGGAGGAGGAGAAGAAGCGGAGGGAAGGCGAAGTCGCCGCGCTGCAAAGCGTTGTGAGGGCGCCACCCACTCCTGCCGAGAGACGGAGGGAGAAGCGGCAGGAGGACAAGGAGGCTGAGAGAAGGAAGGAGAAGCAACAGGAGGAAAAGGAGGACAAGGAATTTTGGAAGGCCATAAGGCGAGAGGAGCGTTCATGGCCTAAAAAAGAAGTAAAAAAAGAAGTCCCAGTTGCTGAATCATGGTCAGAATGCCTGATGGATTTCGATATATCTGTGGCAGAGGAGGAGGCTGAGGTTTTAGTTCATGAGTCTGATCCGAGAAATATTGGTGCCTTCTCCTCGGAAGAGGACTCAGGAGGGTTAAAGTGTCACAGGGAGGGTGGTGGGGAAAACAGAGACATTGAGGTGGTGGAAGAAGGAATGGCCCAGAGGAAGACTGGGCAGAAAAAGGCACGGGTGGAGGAGTATATGGAGGCCAGCGGCTCGGAAGGCTGCTCGGCACAAATGGTGGAGGAGGACACTGGCGGTACTGGTTAAGTACGTTTTACTTTTCCAGTAGCCAGGTAGGGTTTTTTTGTGTACATAGCTTTGCTCTTTAAGCAATGGCTATCTGTTTTTTTTGTGTGTTTTATGTAATGTGTGTCAAGTTATATCTGTAGGTTGTTTTTGTATTTTTTTTCCTTTTTTGGCTTTTTTGGACAAGTGTTTTTTTTAAGCCTTTTGGTTTGTGTTTAGTATGGGTGTTAGAATTATATCTCAAAATGTGAGGGTTTTTAAAAATAAGTTGCGGCGTGCGGCCATTTTTGAGTTTTTTGCAGCGCAAAATGCGGAAATTTTTTGTTTACAGGAGTGTGGGATTGTGGATGGTGTGAAGGGGAGTGAATGGCCTCATGGTGCGTCTGTGTGGTCAGGGAGTGCATGTAATAGAAATGACGGTGTTGGTTTTTTGGTGAAGGGGCGTAATGTGAGTTTGTGTGACTATATGGTGATTGAGGTTGGGAGATGCGTGTTAGCAAATTTTGAGTTTAGAAATATTCGTTTTAGTGTTATTAATGTGTATGCTCCTGTGAAAAAACAGGAGCGTAAAGTTTTATTTGAAAAAATTAAGTTTTTTATTCCAGGTAGAGTGCCTGTTGTGATTGTGGGTGATATGAATGTTGATGTGGGAAAGGTGAATGTGGATGTGTCAAGGAAAGAGTTAATGGACATGGTGAGTGATTTTGGTTTGAGGGATATGCAGAGGGAGTGTAAAGTAACTCCATTGTTAAATACATTTTTTTCTGAGAGTGGGAGGGTGGCGTCTAGACTGGACTATTGTTTTGTTTCAAAAAACCTTGATTGCTGTTAGTTATGCACAGGAGAGTGTGCTGTTTTCAGATCATGTGTGTATGAAGTGTGAAGTGGATGTGCATACGAGGAGGTAACTGGGAAAGGTATATGGAAGCTGAATGTGAGTTTACTGGATGGGGTGGAGGTGAGAGAGGAGTATGAGAGACATTATAAGAGTGGTGTGAGAGAGAAGTGAATTCAGTAATGTGTGTGAATGGTGGGATTGGGTTAAATGGAAAACCAAGGTTTTTTTAAAAAAACTTGGTTACAAGTGTGCAGCTGCTAAGAGAGAAAGGTTTGCTGGGTTGAATGCAAGATTGAGTGTGTTATATAAGCTAAGAGAGGGCGGGATGGATGTGAGTGAAGATTTGTTGAGAGTGAAAAAAGAAGTGAACGAGTTTTTTGAGAGAGAGAGGGAGGAGTATTGTGTATAGGGCTAAAATAGAGAACTTGGAAAAGAATGAGAAGTGTTCGCGGTTTTTTTTCAAGAAAGTTTTTGGAAAAAGACAGAGCATGAGTGTTTTGAATGGAGTGGATGGAAATGAAGTGAGTGGTGTGGACTTATGTGAGGAAGTGGCAAAGTTTTATGATGATTTGTATGCAGTGAAATGGAGGGATGAAGGTTTGGAGAGTGATGTGCTGAGTGTTTTGGAAAATAGATTGAATGGGAAGAAAGGGAGAGTTTGATGGGGGAGGTGACGAGTGAAGAAATATGGAAGGTGGTGTGTAGCATGGCGCTGAATAAAACGCCGGGGGATGATGGTCTCCCGGTGGAATTTTATCGTGTGATGTGGGATGTGATTGGGAAGGATTTTTTTGATGTATGTAAGTATATGTGGGCGAATGCAGAGGTGGCGAATGGTATGCGTGCAGGAGTGGTTGTGCTGTTGCCAAAAAAAGGTGATTTGAAAAATCTAAAAAACTGGAGGCCGATCACGTTGCTTAATTGTGATTATAAAATCTATGCGAAGCTTTTGGCAAATAGGATGCATGATGTGGTTGGGAGTGTGGTGGGTGAGGAGCAGTGTTGTTCGGTGCCTGGAAGGCGGTTACATGAGGGTGTGTGTATGCTGAGAGATTGTTTGTGGGACTGTTTGAACCGTAAGAAGGGGGTGTATGTGTTGAGTTTGGATTTTGAGAAGGCGTATGATAGGTTGGCGCATGGTTTTCTGTTTAGAGTGTTGGTGAAGATGGGTTTTCCGCTGAGTTTGTTGAGAGAGTGAGAAGTTTGTATAAAAATATTTATAGTTGTGTTTTGTTGAATGGGAATGTAGGGAGGAGAGTGAATGTGTTTTCCGGTGTACGGCAGGGGTGCCCATTGTCCCCTGTTGTGTTCATTTGCGCGATTGAGCCGTTGTTGTGTATGTTGAGGAAAGATAAGGTGATTCGGGGTGTGCAAGTGCCGGGGGCGGGGGGGAGGGAGTGGAAGGTGAATGGTTACATGGATGATGTGTGTGTTTTGTGTGATTCAGAGTGTTCGGTGCGTCGTGTGAAGTTGTTGGTATCCGTTTTTTGTGGAGCGTCTGCGTTTAAAGTGAATTGGGAGAAGACTGAATGTAAGATTTTTGGTGGGAGGACTCTGAGCAATGATATTGGGGTGAATGTGGTGAGTGGACCGATAAAGGTGCTGGGTGTGAAATTTTCAGAGAAGTTGGATGGAGAGGAAAGTTGGGTGGATGTGAGAGAGAGAGTGGAGCGCAAGTTAAATTTTTGGAAAATGAGAGATTTGACGTTTTTTGGTAAAATTTTAGTTATTAAGAGTGTGGTGTTACCAATTTTTTTGCATGTTGCGGTGGTTTTTCCACCAGGTTATATGTGTGTTAGAAGATTAAATAGGGTTTTGTTTGTATTTTTTTGGCGTTCAAGTATGGAGCGTGCAAGGAGAGAGGTTGTGATGAAGAAATGGATAAGGGGGGCTGGGATTCCCAAATTTGAATGTATTTTTTGGTGTGAATATTATGGTGTTTGTATTGGGTGTGATTAGGATGGATGGGAAGTGTGCATGTATGTGCAGGTATTTGTTTGGAAGTTTTCTGTTCCGTTTGAAGTGGCGGGAAAGGGATCTAAGGTGCCCAGTGGCTTTTGAGGTGCCTGTGTGGTATGTGTGGGTTTACAAATTTTTGGTGAAGTATGAACTGTGTGATGTGGATGTGAGGTTGTTAGAGAAGAAGAAAGCGGTATATAGGATGATTGAGTGTAGAGAGATGGAATGTGGTATCTATATGGTGAGAGGAAGTGATGTGCAGAAGGTATGGAAGAAGGTACGTATGGATGGTATGACAAATAGACAGAGCGAGATTGTGTGGCAGTCATTGCATGAGGTGTTACCGGTGAGAGACTTCCAGAGAAACCGGGGTTTAGTGAGGAGTGAGATTTGTCCGAGGAGGGGATGTGGTGGGAGAGAGAGTGTGGTGCATTTGTTTTGGAATTGTCAGTATGCTAGAAATGTGATTTCAGGTTTGGGCCCGTTGTGTAAGGAGTTGTGTGATGTCAATTTTTTGACGTTTGAGTTATTTATGTTTGGGTTGGGTATGTGTGGAGAAAAGGAGAGAGTGTTGTGGTTGATGCTTGCATGTATAAAAGAGGTGTTGTGGGATGTGAGGAACGTGTATGTGTTTAAGAGGAAGGAGATTGAGGTTAAAAATTGTTTAAAAATTGTTTTGGGAAAATTGTACTTTTGTTTTGTGTGTGATAAGAGAAAGAGGGGGGGAGGAGGACGCAGAGGGAATTTGGAAAGTTAAAAAGTGGAAACATCTTGTTAATGTGTCTTAGTTTTGTGTTTTTTTGTGCTTGTAAATAAAGTTGGTTTTCCGATGATGATGGGAACAGCTGCTGCATTATGTAAGTGTACACGCTGTTTGGAGTCGAGTTCCTTATAGTTTTGGTTATCTGACTGTGGAACTTCCCATCTGAGGGAAAAAAAAAAAAAAAAAAAAAAAGTCATGCGTGTGTGTGGTTAGGGACCCGGCTGAAATAAGCCACTAGAATACCGACTTAATCGGTGAGGAGTTTGGTGTGCTAGTTGGTCAGGGTCGGTGTCCTAGATGCCCTAGATTACCGGCATAACCGGTGAGGAGTTTGATTGCCGTATTCAGGGTCTGGCGTTCAGACGCCATAGATTGCGGGTGACTCCCGCGAGGACATTAGCGCATGACCACGTATTATGCTCGCTAGCAATTAACCGTGTACCTGAGAGCTTGACAGGACACGGTACTTTTTCTCAGCGGCTCAGTGACGTAACAGGGTTCACTTTTGACGCTAGACAGCGCCCTAGCGTGTTTACTTTGCGGCTCACTAAAGCTAAGTGAGTTCGCACCTATCGCCATATAGCGCTGTGGCATCCCGTTAGCGGCTCTGGGATTAACAGAGTTCGCACTTACTGCCACAACGCGCTACGGCGTTTATTTTTAGCGACTCTGCGGGATAACAGAGTTCGCTACTTTCGCCATCTTATTAGCAGCGGGCTTCGCCTGCACGGTGGACCCCGGGCTGCGAACGCACCTCTCTATTATATCTATTAGGTGCGTTCCGCAGACCCTAACATAGTTGACAACTGTTGTCTCCTGTCTGTCGCAATCGATTCAGTATTACCAGTCGTGTTAGCGTTACTCAAGAAATCAGACCATAACATGGTCATGAAACCCCTGTCTCCAATGCCACTTTGGCTGTGTGCACCACGAACACCTCTTCCATTTGGCCCAGTATGGCTCGTGGTAGAACCTTCACCGTTGCTGTGCGCTGGGAATGCCTCTAAGAAACGGTTTACCAGAGTTGCTTGTTTGTTCGTCATTATTAGCTCTAGGTTCTCCTGTGGCATGATGTTCTGTAATTTGCCTTTATAACGTGGATCGAGGATGCTGGCCAACCAGTAGTCATCATCATTCATAATTTTGGCAATGCGGGGGTCCCTTTTTAATATCCACAAGACATAATCACACATGTGGGCCATGTTCCAGGTGTCAATGATGCACTGCCAGTGGTGGGTGGAAGAGCACTTTCTGCCAAATCCACATTTCTCCAGTCATGCACAAACCCTATACCTGACCTTGGCAAGCCAACATTTTCTCTTGCCCCTGAGAAGCATCCTCCTCCCCAAAATAATCATCCCCTCATCCTCCTCCTCTTCTTCTTCTTCCTCCCCTTGTCCAGGACAGTTCCCTGAGCAGACAATGCCTGACTGTCATGAAGGCTTCCCTCCTCCTCCTACTCCGCTGCAGACGCCTGATCCTTAATGTGCGTCAAAGTTTGCATGAGCAGACTCATAAGTGGGATGCTCATGCTTATGATGGCGTCGTCTGCGCTTACCAGCCATGTGCATTCTTCAAAACACTGAAGGACTTTACAGAGGTCTCTCAGATTTGACCACTGCACACCCAACAACTCGATGTCTGCCCTCAAACTGCCTGCCCGTGTTTCCTCCCACAAATGCATTACAGCCTGCCTGTGCTCGCACAGCCTCTCAACCATGTGCATGGTGGAGTTTCACCTTGCTGCAACGTCTATGATTAGGCGGTGATTGTGGAGTTGGAGCGATCGCTGCAGCCTCTGCATACGACTGGAGTCAACGGGGCGAGCGGCGGATGTGTGAGCACAGTCTTCACACCTTATTGAGCAGGGCTGGTAACTCTGGATAATTATTTATGAAGCACTGCACCACCAGGTTCAAGGTGTGAGCCAGGCAAGGTATGTGTCTGAGTTTTGTCGGGGCTATGGCCATCACAAAATTACGGCCGTTATCAGTAGTTGGCCAGTACCTCCGCGGTGTGTCTGTTGTCGCCCAAAGACATCATCTTTTAAACAGCCTGCTGACGCCTACCACTAGCTGTTCGATAGTGGGACACCTCGTGTGCAACACTGGCAGCTGTGGATGGAGTGCATCGTGCGACTGCGCTGTGTTGACGAGCTTTCGCTTCTGGAGGAGAAGGAGGAGGGTCAAATGCCTACAGCCAACTGTTGCTTATACCGTGGGCTAGGCAGCACTGTCCCACCGCTGCTGTCCCCTGTGGACCCTGCATCCATCACATTAACCCAGTGTGCAATGATGGACACGTAACGGCCCTGTCCATGCCTACTGGCCCATGCATCTGTTGTGAGGTGCACCTTTCCACTCACTGATTGTTTGAGTGCATGGATAAGGTGATCTTTCACATGCAGGTGGAGGGCAGGGACGGATTTTCAAGAAAAGAAGTGCCGACTGGGTAGGTCATAGTGTGGGACAGCGTTGACCATAAGCTCTCCGAATGCTGCGCTTTCAACCAAACGGAAAGGCATCATCTCTAATGAGATCAGTTTGGCGTTCAAAGCCAGTGAAGCTTTGTAGTCCGTCCAGGCTTGCAAGTGCATGGTGTTTAAATGTCTAAGCATGCAACTGGTATTCAATTTTCACAGATTTTTCCCTTGGCTAAAGGTCCTTCCGCACTTCTTAAAGATAACCTTTGCCTCATAAATAGGATTTTGGTCAAAAAAGTGCCACACTGCACTCTTCCTACTATGGGATAAATTTTCAGGCCTTGCACGCTGTGCTAATTTGACCATCTGGCCAAGGTGTCCTGCAAAGCTTTTTGTTTTTTTTAACACGTTTTTGGACTGCTACGGGCCTGCCAGAAAACCGCAGCTGCGAGGTCGACGCCAGCTGCGGATCCTCCTCCTCTTCTGAGCTATTGCCAGCTGCACCCTCTCTCCCAATGGATGCCAATCCGGGTCAACAACTGGGTCATCCATCACCTCCTCTTCAATTTCATCTGCACCTTCCTCTGTGTCACCGTGTAAAGTGTTAGAGTATGCGGGAAGGGGCACCTGAGTTTCACCAGGGTCAGATTCTGGCTCAGTAGACTGCGAGGGCAATGTAATGCTCTGGGTGAATGTACCAGCAGAATCATATAGCAGTGGCTGTGTATCAGTGCACTCCATGTCAGATTCATCTTGTACTGGGGAATTCAGGATTTGAATTGATAAGTTAGGCATTGTATGTGAAAAGAGCTCCATGTAGTAATCTGAAGTGTGGCCTGCCGCATCCTTCATTTGTGGTGGGGGTGAAGGACACAAGGAAAGGTTTTGTTCCTGTGCAGGAGCCTGCACTGACGACTCAGTGCTTGCATTTTTTTGAAACTTCATAAGAGGAGGCGATAGAGCTGGAGGCTGTTTCGGCAATGTAAGCCAAAACCTGTTCCTGATGCTCCGGCTTTAAAAGCGGTTTGCCTACTCCCAGAAAAGGGAGCCTTCCAGGCATTCTGGAGCAAAACTATGAGGCAGACTCAACACCTCCTGCCTTAGGTGCTATTGTGCTTTTGGCACTACTAGCAGATGCACCACCACCACCACCATCAGTCCCAGCTGGCCCCCCCCACCCCTGTCCGCGGCCTCTTCCACCATACTTCCTCATGTTTGGGAAAATGTACCAACAATACCTGCAGATATGTGGTACTGTATGAAGAGCGTACAGCTGTATAAGGTGCAGGGGAAAATTTCAATCTCCGTATATATATTTCCGGAGTCACACACAGATAGTCAGCATGTTTTTGTCCGTGATACCAGCCGGTACACGGTAGTGTGTGAGGAGCGTACAGCTCTATATGGTGTGGTAAAAAATGAATGATCTGTAAGTGTGCAGAAAAAAGGAATAAAAGTATTAGTGCTGTGTAAAAAGCAGTCTGCACAGCAGTGTACACACAGCAATACAACTATTAGGCAGCCTAATAACCAGCGCTGCTGCACACAAGAAAATCCTCCCCTGTCACTGCACAATAACTTTACAGCATAATTGCTATCAGCACAAGCACAGAAGAACTTCTCTTTTCAGCCCTAAAGGGTATGCCACACTAAACAATATCGCTAACGGGATCGCTAAAAAACGTCACTATTTAGCGATCCCGTTAGCGATATTGTTCAGTGCGGCAGCTTCCAGCGACGAGCTTCCTGCTGTGATCTCGCTCGTCGCTGGAATCGTTCCGGACCCTATTTCATCGCTGGCGCTCCCGCTGGGTAAGTATCTAATCGCTGTGTGGCACCTTTTCTTAGCGATTTAGCGGTACTTTTGTACCGCTAAAGTCGTTAAGAAGATCGCTAACGGCGATAGCGTCGTTAACTATATCGCTAAATGTGGCCGCATTTAGCGATATAGAAACAATCCCGCTAGCGATCTCATTAGTATGCAACGCTAACGAGATCGCTAGCGGGATAGCTTAGTGTGGCAGTACCTTAACTCTCTCCCTACTGATAAACAGCATCAGCAACCTCTCCCTACTGTTAAGATCAGCAGAAGTAAAATGGAGGTGGGCGCTCAGGGCTTTTATGGACAGTATGATGCCCCCCAAAGCAAGCCAATCACTGCAATGCCCTTCTGTAAGATGGTGGTGGACGCTGCACATGTCATCTCGTTGCCCACAGTGTACGTCCTTGCTCATTGGCTGTAAAAAGGTGCCTGATAGCATTCTGGGAAATTCAACTTTGGCGCTCGTTTTGCTGACCGCATGGTCGACTGCACGCTATGGTCGGGTTTCGGCCAGCGAAACCCGACATTGGCGAAAGTCGGCAGCGGCTTTTGAATCTGACCAACCTGTTTCGCTCAACTCTACTTATCACATAAATATACTGTCACACACATACACTAGTTTGTAAAAGTTTTGGCACCACTGGTCAAAATTACTGTTAATGTGAGCAGTTAAGCAAGTTGAAGATGAAATGATCTCTAAAAGGCGTAAAGTTACAGACGACATATTTCCTTTATATTTTAGGCAAATAAAAGTATATTTTCATCTCTTACATTTTAAAAATTAGAAAAAGGAAAAAGGGATTAATGCAATAGTTTGGACACATACATGGTTATTACCTTATAGCACCTCTTTTTTAAAGTATCACAGCTTGCAAATGTTTTTGTAGCCAGAAAAGAGTCTTTCAATTCTTATTTGAGAGATTTTCATCCATTTTTCCTTGGAAAATTCCTCCAGTTCTGTGAGATTGTTAGGTCGTTTTCCATCCTCTGCTTTTTTGAGGTCTAGCCACAGATTTTTAATAATGATCAGATCAGGGGACTGTGTACCTTTTGGGGTCGTTTATTGTAGATTGTGACGTGTGTTTAGGATCATTATCCATTTGTAGAAGCTATCCTCTTCTTCTTTTCAATTTCAGCTTTTTTACAGATAGTGTTACGTTTGCATCAAGAATCTGTTGAAATTTCATTGAATACATTCTTCCCTCTACCCCTGAAATGTTCCCCTGTCATTGGCTGAAACACTGTCCCAAAGCATGATTGAATCAACCACATGCTTGTTGGTTGGCAAGATGTTCTTTTCCTTATATGTTGTGCCCTTTTTTCTCCACACATACCTTTGATCATTGTGGTAAAAGAGTTCCATTTTAACCTCATCGGCCCACAGGACTTGTTTCCAAAATGTATCAGAATTATTTAGATGTTTTTTCGCATACTTCAGGTGCTGGATTTAGGGTGAGGATACAAGAGAGGTTTTCTTCTGATGACTCTTCCATGAAAGCCATATTTGTGCCGCTGAATAAGACATATCCCTAAAAGACTAAATAAGATCTGAAACATTGGTCAAAGTGATCTGAGCACACAAATCACCAAGAGTCACCAAACTTTTGCTTTGGAACATTTCCCTTTTTGTAATTTTTTTAAATAAAAAAACGACAATTTTTTTGGTCTCAAATACAAAGAAAATATGTAATCTTTAACTTTTTCTCTTTTAGAGATCTTTTTGTCTTCAACTTGCTAAACTGTGTAATAACAATACCAGTTTACATAATGGATTTACCCATGTACATATTACACACAGGGCCGGCATCAGCACCCAGCCTACCCGGGCAAGTGCCGGGGCCCTGAGCAGGTGGGTGGCCCACTCACCGTCGGGCACCCCGGTGCCCGATAGCGGATGAGAGTGGTGCCAGCGCCGCAACTGGCCCCCCCGCTTTCTCAGGGACCCAGCAGCAGCCAGCACAATACTTACTCTCTCTCGTGCCTCCACAGCTCCGGGCTCCAGGGGGCGCCTGCAGGGCGCCCGCGCTTCCTCTCACAGCAGCGCCGCTGGATGACGTCATCATTCAGCGGCCGGCTGTGGCAGAGAGTAAGCGCGGGCGCTGGACAGGTGAGATGTGAGGTGTATGTGTCTGTGTGTATCAGTGTGTGTGTGTGTCTGTGTCTGCCTGCGTGTGTGTATGTAGTGCGGTGCTTTGTGTGTGTGTATGTGAGAGAGTGCTGCTGTGCTGTCTGTGTGTGGTGCTGCCTGTATGTGTGATGGTGGTGGGGGGAGGCAGTGATGGTGGTGAGGAGGCAATGATGATGATGATGGGGAAGCGATGATGATGGGGAGGCAATGATGATGATGATGGGGAGGGAATGATGATAATGGGGAGGCAATGATGATTATAATGGGGAGGCGATGATGATGGGGAGTCATTGATGATAATGGGGGAGGCAATGACAATGGGGAGGCAATGATGATGATGGGGAGGCAATGATGATAATGGGGAGGCAATGATGATAGTGCTGCAGTGCTGTCTGTGTGTGGTGCTGCCTGTATGTGTGATGGTGGTGGGGGAGGCAGTGATGGTGGTGAGGAGTAAATGATGATGATGATGGGGAGGCGATGATGATGAGAAGACAATGATAATGATAATGGTGAGACAATGATGATGATGGGGAGGCAATGATGATAATAATGGGAAGTCTTTCCAGAGCGCCCTTTCCTGAGCCGTAACAGTTCAGAATGCAGCACAGTGCAGAGGAGAGCTCCATATTTTTTATGGAGCATTTTATGGGGACCAGTATCCTGTATGGAGCATTATTTGGGGTCCAATATTCTTTATGGAGCATTATATTTGGCCCATAATACTGTATGGAGGACTATGTGGTGCCCATAATATTGTATGGAGGACTGTACTGTCTGGTCTGTACTGTGCGCTGTGAGGATTTGGTGGTTTTTGAGCTATTGTACAATTTACAATAGATATCACTCATGTAATGGAAGAAGAGAAGTATTTGGCATTGTACTATACCCATATTTCTCCTCAGTATCTGTGCATCATGAATCGCGGTCTGTGTTAAAGGGGCCAACTGAGGCTCTTTCGCCCGGGGCCCATAAAAACCTGGAGCCGGCCTTGATTACACGCATAGTATTTGCATGCAGCTGATATCTGTTTTTCAGGCAGCTTGAAGCCTTTACTTAGCGTTTCATCCAATCACATTAATGAAGGAGAGCTATAGTTTTAGAAAGAGATAAGAGCAGTAAGGAGAAAACAGGACTGAAAGCTTCCTAAATTCTTGCTGAACTTTTCTCTGCATTTTCTGTCACTGACGCAGCACATGATGATTATCCAGACTGTTTGTTATTGCCTGAATCCTTGTGCACACTGCAATCTGTTTGACTAATGAAGGTTATAATGACCTCAACGACTACTTTATTTTTGCATGGCCTGCACACAATCTTCTTACTACATTTAACTACATTTAAAGGGTTTTCCAGGTTTGTTCTGAAAGGCTGCAGTCACTCTGTCACAGTTTCAAGATTCTTCCATACCAGCAGCAAAACTAAACAGCCATGAAAGTGCAAAATATGTGATCTGCATACTTCCAGACACATTTCATCAAGAAATGTCAAACCTTGCTCACATAACTTGCATTTAGCAAGGTAGTACATGTCTAGTTGGTATCTGAGACCTTTTGCTCTGACCGCCAGTGTCTTTCCCCTCACCTGACAGCTGATCTGTTCCAAGATCCACTAGTGAATGTTAACAAGGTAAATGCTGCTGTCACTCTGACCCTGACATTTAACAAGTACCCGGAGGAAGCACACTACAAGACCCACCCATCGGTGACCCTATCACATGATCGCAGGGTGCTGATGGGTTGTAATGACAGCCGGGGTTTTACATGGTAAGTCTATTATGAACACTGGCGCATGGCCGGTTTTCATAAGGCATCATGGTTTTGCCACACTTAGCATTGCTGAAGCCCTGCTATGTTGACCACAAATCCCTAAAGGAACTAATGAAGCCTGGAAAAAGTTTAAAAAAAGAAGTTTTAAAAATATTTAAAAAATTTAAAAAGTTCAAATCACCCTCCCTTTTGTCCCATTCAAAATAAAAACATGAAAAAATAAAAAAAAATGTTTTTGCTGCATTTAAAAATATTGTGACCCAAAAAAATATAAGCTACATTAACCCTTTTACCCCCAAGGGAGGTTTGCACGTTAATGACCGGGCCAATTTTTACAATTCTGAACACTATCCCTTTATGAGGTTATAACTCTGGAACGCTTCCATGGATCCTGGTGATTCTAACATTGTTTTCTCATGACATATTATTCTTCATGTTAGTGGTAACATTTCCTTGATATAACTTGCGTTTATTTGAGAAAAAAGCGGAAGTTTTTTTCAAAATTTTTGAAAATTTTGCAATTTTTCAAATTTGAATTTTTATGCCATAAATCACAAAGATATGGCACACAAAATACTTAATAGGTAACATTTCCCACATGTGTTCTTTACATCAGCACAATTTTGGAATCAAAATTTTTTTTGTTACAAAGTTATAAGGGTTAAAAGTTAACCAGTGATTTCTCATTTAATAACACCATTATTTTGGGGGGACCACATCACATTTGAAGTCACTTTGAGGGGTCTATATGATAGAAAATACCCAAAAGTAATACCATTCTAAAAACTGCACCCCTCAAGGTGCTCAAAACCACATTCAAGAAGTTTATTAACCCTTCAGGTGCTTCACAGGAATTTTTTTAAAGGTTTAAAAAAAATAAACATATAACTTTTTTTCACAAAAAAATTATTTCAGGTCCAATTTTTATTTTCCCAAGGTAACAGGAGAAATTGAACCTCAAAAGTTATTGTGCAATTTGTCTTGAGTACGCTGATACCCAATATGTGGGGGGAACCACTGTTTCGGCGCACGGCAGAGCTCGGAAGGAAGGAGCGCCGTTTGACTTTTTCAATGCAAAATTGGCTGGAATTGAGATCGGTCGCCGTCTCGCGTTTGGAGAGCCCTGATGTGCCTAAACAGTGGAAACCCCCCAATTCTAACTCCAACCCTAACCTGTCATGTGTGCATCGCCACGAAGATCGTCGCGGTTGCACATTCTGACTTCTCACAGCTGAGTTGCTGTTTCTTTGTGTTTGGCAGTTAGGGAGTTAATTCTGTCTGTGCTCAGTTCTGGGACTGGGTGCAGTTTTCTCCCGGCTGCAATTAATTATTTGTTGATTGGTTTCCTTTAAATCTCTGGTTGTCTGTTTGGGAGTTGCCAGTGAAATTCTTCATGCAGACCACAGATAGGATTGTATCTGTATAGACTTAAGTTAAAGAGCTCCTTAGTTGTTTTAAGCTCACCTTGCTTAGAGTTTAATATCCCAGATCATTTATGTTCCTTCTGTGTTTGAGTGTGTATGCAAGTCTGTGTTTTCTCCAGTCTGTCTTATATTTCTAATCTGTGTATTTAGCAGAGATCAGCCCATATCCCTTTGGTGGTAATCAGAATCCTTCTTAGGACTGATTACAGGGTTCAGGGACTGATAGGAGACAGGGTTAGGCTGGAGACTTGGACCTCTGAACCATTATCAGTACCTCCAAGGTGAGGGATTAGTTAGGACCCCAGTTTAGGGTCAGGTTAGACCCCCGGTCCTCTTCTTTCCTGTGACAGTGTATCAAGTCCTCAAGATTAATCCTGAGTTCAATGGATATCGTGTCAGGTAAATCTATTCTATATTTACATGCTGATGTTGCTAATCTATATGTTGTATAGAGTGTTGTTCTTTTAAGAATAGTTTACTGACATCGTACACATATCATAAGACCGCGTGACATTTTCACTGGCCATTAAAATTATTCCCAGTTGCCATGGATCCAGTAGCCCAGCTGGCTCTGCAGTTGCAGGGATTATCCATGGAGCTGACGGACATTAAGTCCAAAGTTTTGTCTCCCTGGAGCAAACCAGAGTTGAACCTAAGGTTGCTCTCCCGGACAGGTTCACTGGTGGACGAGACAAATTTTTTACCTTCAGGGAAGCATGTAAATTGTATTTTCGGCTTCGGCCTCGATCATCAGGGAGTGAAGAGCAGAGAGTGGGAATTGTTATCTCGCTCCTACAAGGGGACCCTCAATCCTGGGCATTTTCCCTTCCTCCGGGATCCCCGGCTCTACAGTCAGTAGATCGATTTTTTACTGCCCTGGGTTTGGTATATGATGACCCAGATCGGGTCTCTCTTGCTGAGACAAAATTACGTAAGATACAGCAGGGAGATCGTCCGGCGGAGGAATTTGCTTCTGAGTTCCGTAGATGGGCCACAGATACTCAGTGGAATGACCCAGCTCTTAGGAGCCAGTTTTGTCATGGGCTTTCTGACAAATTAAAGGGCATATTAGACCTTCATCTTCCCCAGTGGCCGCGGGGTTCTTCTTTGTGAAGAAGAAAGATGGAGGCCTACGCCCTTGCTTGGATTTCCGCGAACTTAATCGGATTACTGTTCGAGATCCGTATCCACTCCCTCTGATTCCTGATCTCTTCAATCAAATTGTTGGCGCCAAATGGTTCTCTAAATTGGATCTCAGGGGGGCGTATAATCTGATTAGGATAAAAGAGGGGGATGAGTGGAAAACGGCGTTTAACACGCCGGAGGGACATTATGAGAACCTAGTCATGCCTTTTGGTCTGACTACTGCACCAGCAGTATTCCAACATTTTGTTAATGACATTTTTCGTCATCTGGTGGGGCTGTTTGTGGTCGTATATTTGGATGACATTTTAATTTACTCGCCAGATCTTGTGTCTCATCAGGAGCATGTGAGACAGGTGTTGCAGATCTTGCGAGACAATAAACTATACGCCAAACTGGAGAAGTGTGTATTCGCCGTACAGGAACTTCAGTTTTTGGGTTTCTTGGTGTCAGCCTCCGGTTTCCGTATGGACCCTGAAAAGGTGAGAGCAGTGCTTGAATGGGATCAGCCAGAGGATCTTAAGGCTCTACAGCGTTTTCTGAGGTTTGCTAACTACTACCGGAAATTTATTTGTAATTTCTCATCTGTTGTCAAACCTCTCACTGACATGACAAGAAAAGGGACGGATTTTTCTAAATGGTCGGACAAAGCTTGCCAAGCTTTTTCCTCTTTGAAAAAATGTTTTGCTTCGGCACCCGTTCTCATCCAACCAGATGCATCACAGCCGTTCGTTGTGGAGGTGGACGCGTCTGACGTAGGGGTGGGTGCAATATTGTCCCAGGGTCCGTCCCTTGGTAAATGGCATCCGTGCGCTTTCTTTTCTAAGAAATTGTCGTCCGCCAAAAGGAATTATGATATCGGCAATAGAGAACTTTTGGCCATTAAGTTGGCTTTTGAAGAATGGCGTCACTTTTTGGAGGGGGCAGTCCACCCGGTCACCGTCATTACTGATCACAAGAACCTGCTGTATTTGGAATCTGCTAAGCGTCTGAATTCCAGACAAGCTCGATGATCGTTGTTTTTTACCAGGTTTAATTTTGTTGTCACTTATCGCCCTGGATCTAAGAATGTTAAGGCGGATGCCTTGTCTCGCAGTTTCCCAGGGGCCGGGAAAATGGATGACCCGATTCCTATCCTTCAGGAGGGGGTGGTAGTGTCGGCTGTATGTTCTGAGCTTGAGGAGGAGGTATTAGAGGTTCAGGGGGACGCCCCTGCAGGACCTCCAGGGAGACTGTTTGTCCCAAATCAGTTGAGACAAAAGGTTATTGAGGCACATCATAATTCTGCTTTAGCAGGACATCCAGGGAGTAAGGCTTCTTTAGATCTCCTTTCTCGCCGGTTTTGGTGGCCTAACGTTAATAAAGATGTTTTAACTTTTGTCGCGTCCTGTGGGGTTTGTGCTCGCTCTAAGACCCCTCATACCCGTCCGTCTGGGACCCTCTTACCCTTGAAACTTCCGGAGCGTCCATGGACTCATTTGTCTATGGACTTCATCACGGACCTTCCTCAGTCGTCAGGGAAGACTGTCATACTGGTGGTTGTTGACAGGTTCAGTAAGAGGGCACATTTCATTGCTCTTCCTGCCCTCCCTAATGCTAAAACTCTGGCGCAGGTGTTCATTGGGGAGATTGTGAGACTTCATGGGTTGCCTTCTGATGTGGTGTCAGATAGGGGGTCTCAGTTTGTGTCCAAGTTTTGGAGGGCAATTTGTTTACGTCGGGGGATGCAATTGTCATTTTCCTCGGCTTTTCATCCGCAGACCAATGGTCAGACAGAGCGTCTGAATCAAAGCCTAGAGACTTATCTTCGGTGTTTTGTCTCAGAGAACCAGGAGGACTGGTCTTCTTTCTTGCCTCTGGCAGAGTTCGCTCTTAACAACAGGCGGAGCGAGTCCACTGGTAAATCCCCGTTTTTTGGGGCATATGGTTTTCATCCCCAGTTTTGTACTTTCAATGGGGGGGGCCCTTCTGGGGTTCCTGAGGAGGAGCGTTTCTCGTCGTCACTTGCTTCAGTGTGGAGAGGTGTATTGAATAATCTGAGTGCTATGGGGAACCGTTATAAACGTATGGCTGATAGGAGGAGAGTTTCTGGTCCAGATCTTAATGTGAACGATCTGGTATGGTTGTCTACCAGGAATATAAAACTTAAAGTTCCCTCCTGGAAGCTGGGCCCCAGATTCATCGGGCCGTACAGGATCAGTTCCATAATTAATCCTGTGGCATTTCGTCTGGACCTCCCTCCTACGTTTAAAATTCATAATGTGTTCCACAAGTCATTACTTAAGAGGTACGTGGCACCAGTCATACCATCACCTCTACCTCCTCCTCCAGTGGTGGTCAATGGTAACTTGGAGTTTCAAGTGTCAAAGATCATTGACTCACGTCTGAATCGCCGGTCCCTTCAGTACTTGGTGCATTGGAAGGGGTATGGTCCAGAGGAGAGGACGTGGGTTCCTGCGTCTGACATTAACGCAGATCGTTTGGTGCGGACCTTCCACAGAACTCACCCGGGCAAACCTGACCCTGAGGGTCCGGAGGCCCCTCGTAGAAGGGGGGGTACTGTCATGTGTGCATCGCCACGAAGATCGTCGCGGTTGCACATTCTGACTTCTCACAGCTGAGTTGCTGTTTCTTTGTGTTTGGCAGTTAGGGAGTTAATTCTGTCTGTGCTCAGTTCTGGGACTGGGTGCAGTTTTCTCCCGGCTGCAATTAATTATTTGTTGATTGGTTTCCTTTAAATCTCTGGTTGTCTGTTTGGGAGTTGCCAGTGAAATTCTTCATGCAGACCACAGATAGGATTGTATCTGTATAGACTTAAGTTAAAGAGCTCCTTAGTTGTTTTAAGCTCACCTTGCTTAGAGTTTAATATCCCAGATCATTTATGTTCCTTCTGTGTTTGAGTGTGTATGCAAGTCTGTGTTTTCTCCAGTCTGTCTTATATTTCTAATCTGTGTATTTAGCAGAGATCAGCCCATATCCCTTTGGTGGTAATCAGAATCCTTCTTAGGACTGATTACAGGGTTCAGGGACTGATAGGAGACAGGGTTAGGCTGGAGACTTGGACCTCTGAACCATTATCAGTACCTCCAAGGTGAGGGATTAGTTAGGACCCCAGTTTAGGGTCAGGTTAGACCCCCGGTCCTCTTCTTTCCTGTGACAGTGTATCAAGTCCTCAAGATTAATCCTGAGTTCAACGGATATCGTGTCAGGTAAATCTATTCTATATTTACATGCTGATGTTGCTAATCTATATGTTGTATAGAGTGTTGTTCTTTTAAGAATAGTTTACTGACATCGTACACATATCATAAGACCGCGTGACATAACCCCAACACACCCCTAACCATAATTCTAACCCTAACCCTAATCCCAACCCTAACCCTAATGCTAACTCTAACCCTAACAATAATGGAAAAATGGAAATAAATACATTTTTTTATTGTATTATTTTTCACTAACTAAGGGGGTGATAAATGGGGGTTTGATTTACTATTTATAGCGGGTTTTTATATCCAGTTTTTATGATTGGCAGCTGTCACATGCTAAAAGACTCTTTTTATTGCAAAAAATAGTTTTTGCATCACCACATTTTGAGAGCTATCATTTTTCCATATTTTGGCCCACAGAGTCATGTGAGGTCTTATTTTTTGCTGGACGAGTTCATTTTCGAGCTCATGACATTTTTTGATCGCTATTTATTACGAGGCAGAATGAACAAAAACTAACAATTCATGAATTTCTTTTGGGGGCGTTTTACGATTCCGTGTGTGGTAAAACTGATAAAGCGGTTTTATTCTTCGGGTCAGTACGATTACATTCATGGCCAAAAGTTTTGAGAATGACACAAATATTATATTTTCACATGATCTGCTGCCCTCTGGTTTTTATGTGTGTTTGACAGAGGTTTTTATCACAGACAAAAATATAATTGCAAACATATGAGTAACAAAAGCTTATATTGACAGTTAGAATGAGTTAATGCAGCAAGTCAATATTTGCAGTGTTGACCCTTCTTCTTCAGGACCTCTGCAATTCTCCCTGGCATGCTCTCAATCAACTTCTGGACCAAATCCTGACTGATAGCAGTCCATTCTTGCACAATCAATGCTTTCATTTTGTCAGAATTTTTAGGTTTTTGTTTGTCCACGCGTCTCTTGATGATTCTCAAGTTCTCAATGGGATTAAGATCTGGGGAGTTTCCAAGCCATGGACCCAAAATCTCTATGTTTTGTTCCGTGAGCCATTTAGTTATCACCTTTGCTTTATGGCAAGGTGCTCCATCATGCTGGAAAAGGCATTGTTGATTGCCAAACTGCTCTTGGAGGGTTGGGAGAAGTTGCTCTTGGAGGACATTCTGGTACCATTCTTTATTCATGGCTGTGTTTTTAGGCAAGACTGTGAGAGAGCCGATTCCCTTGGCTGAGAAGCAACCCCACACATGAATGGCTTCAGGATGCTTAACAGTTGGCATGAGACAAGACTGGTGGTAGCGCTCACCTTGTCTTCTCTGAATGAGGCATTTTCCTGATGTCCCAAACAATCGAAAAGGGGATTCATCAGAGAAAATAACTTTACCCCAGTCCTCAGCAGTCCACTGCCTGTACCTTTTGCAGAATATCAGTCTGTCCATGATGTTTTTTCTGGAGAGAAGTGGCTTCATTGCTGCCCTCCTTGAGACCAGGCCTTGCTCCAAGAGTCTCCGCCTCACAGTGCGTGCAGATGCACTCACACCTGCCTGCTGCCATTCCTGAGCAAGCTCTGCACTGCTGGTAGCCCGATCCTGCAGCTGAAACACTTTTAAGAGACGGTCCTGGCGCTTGCTGGTCTTTCTTGGGCGCCCTGGAGCCTTTTTGGCAACAATGGAACCTCTCTCCTTGAAGTTCTTGATGATGCGATAGATTGTTGACTGAGGTGCAATCTTTCTAGCTGCGATACTCTTCCCTGTTAGGCCATTTTTGTGCATTGCAATTATGACTGCACGTGTTTCTTTAGAGATAACCATGGTTAACAGAGAGAAAACAATGATGCCAAGCACCTGCCTCCTTTTAAAGTGTCCAGTGGTGTCATTCTTACTTAATCATGACAGATTGATCTCCAGCCATGTCCTCATCAACACCCACACCTGTGTTAATGGAGCAATCACTGAAAAGAGGTTAGCTGGTCCTTTTAAGGCAGGGCTGCAATGATGTTGAAATGTGTTTTGGGGGATAAAGTTCATTTTCTAGCCAAATATTGACTTTGCAAGTAATTGCTGTTAAGCTGATCACTCTTTATAACATTCTGGAGTGTATGCAAATTGCCATTAGAAAAGTGAAGCAGTAGACTTTGTAAAAATTAATATTTGTGTCATTCTCAAAACGTTTGTCCATGACTGTACAGCGATATCTCATTTATATCTTTTTTATGTTTTGGCGCTTTTATACAACAAAAACAATTTTATATAAAAATAATTATTTTTGCATCGCTTTATTCTGCGAGCTATAACTTTTTTATTTTTTTGCTGATGACGCTGTATGGTGGCTCGTTTTTTGTTGCACAGATGACATTTTCAGCGGTACCATGTTTATTTATATCCATCTTTTTGATTTTGTGTTATTCCACTTTTTGTTCAGCGGTATGATGATCAAGCAGTTTCTTTTTTTAAGGGGTTCACTAAAGGGGTTAACTAGTGGGACAGTTTTATAGGGCAGGTAGTTACGGACGCAGCGATACTAAATAGGTGTACTTTTATTTATTTTTTTTATTTACATAAAGAAATGAATTTTTTGGGGAACATATATATATATATATATATTTTAATTTATTTAGGATTTTTTTTTTATTATTTTTACACGTTATTTTTTTTTACTTTTTTACTTTGTCCCAGGGTGGGACATCACTGTATAGTGCACAGCACTGTGTGAGATCGGCGATCTCACAGGCAGTGCAGCAAACTTTCTCAGTGCCTGCTCTCAGCAGGCGCTGAGGAAGAGGCCTCCCTGCAGGACCCGGAAGGGCCCCGTGGCCATCTTGGACACCAGCGCGATCACATGTTAGGGCAGGTTAGGATAGGATATGGGTTGAACTAGATGGACTTAAAGTCTTCCTTCAACCTTAATAACTATGTTACTATGTTACATCACGCTGTTCTGAGGGTCTCAGGGAAGCATGCAGGGAGCCCCCTCCCTGTGCGATGCTTCCCTGTGCCCCGGTACACTGCGATCATGTTTGATCGCAGAGTGCCAGGGGTTAATGTGCCGGGAGCGGTCCGTGACCACTCCTGGTACATAGTGCCAGGTGTCAGTTGTGATAAACAGCTGACACCCGGCCGTGATCAGCTGCGCTCCCCCGTGACAGCAGCTGATCGCATGTGACGTACTATCCCATCCACGGTCATACAGGCCCAGGAACCATGGACAGGATAGTACGTCCGATGTCAGAAAGGGGTTCATTTAATAGGTAAACGGCATAACGAGAAAATAATCTAATTACTTTTTTGGCAGCCACAACATTGCACTAAAATGCAATAGCAGGTGATCAAAACATAGTTTGTACCCAATATTATATCAATATAAACTTCAGCTAAGGGCGCAAAAAATAAGTAATCTCCCAGCCCAAGATTCCGAAAAATCAAGACACTATGGGTCTCGGAAAATGGCAATATTTTTTTTCTTACTAATTTTGGATTTTTCTCCACCAATTAAATAAAAAATAACTTATAAATGTTTGGTATCTATGTAATTGTACTGACCTGGGGAATCCTATAAGTAGGTCAATGTTATCATTTATTAAACATGGGAAACAAAAAAAAAAAAAAACAATTGTAGAATTGCAAGTTTTTCTTGCAAATTCACAGCGCTTCACATATTTTTCAAGTTACAGTTTCTAGTACACCATGTGGTTTAAACATTGGTGTCAACTAAAAATGCAACTTGTCCTGCAAAACTCTAGCACTCATTTGGCCATATTGACAGAAAAATAAAAAAAGTTATGGCTTTAGGAAGAAGGGGAACAAAAAAAAGGAAAGCGCAAGAAAGGAAAATCGCAAGGTGGTTAAGGGTTTAAAAGACAAAGCAAAAAGAACACTGATAATTTAGTGATATAACAATGAAAAACAAATTACATCTGAATTTTTCCAAACTATGAATTGACTATTCAACGCCAGCTGATTTTCTTCTTGAGTTGATGCATTGAATTGTCCAACACCAATGAAGGTTATTATTCTGCTGGAGAGATGTGCCACATTAATGATGTGATAGATTGAAGTCATTACTCCTTTCTCTTTAAAATTAACATCTTCTCCAAATGGATCTGTAAACTGAAGTCTTCTAAGATACTGGGAGAATGAAGAACACATTACATGGTTATTTACTAATGTTAGATAAAAAAGGCAAAAATGTAATAGTGTCTTATCAAAGTAGTAAAGAGAAAACAAAAGGGTAGGTGTGCTCACCTTATAGGTTTGTGATACACAAGCCCCAGAATTTCATGAATCATGACCGCTGCAGCTTTTAAAGGAAATATGTACAAATGTGCCAAGGGCTATGGAAGTATCCTGAGCTGCTGACTGTATGACAAGTCACGATGAGATCAAGAAATTCTAGTTTAATGTCAATGCGTTTCGGAGTCCCTCTGACTTCTTCTTCATGACAACCTTCAGCACAACCTTTTGAAGAAAGAGTCAGAGTGACTCTGAAACAAGTTGACATTGAACCATCTTCTTCTCATCGAAGCTTGTCATTCAATCAGCAGCGCAGAATGCTTTCATCCTCCTTGATACAAATGTAGCAATCTTGTATCATACTTTTATAGTAGTTTGAATGAATGGCTCTATACTGTGGGCCAGAGTGGCAAGATTGATAGCCACATTTGTAGTAAAAGAACACTGAACTGGGACTAAATGAAGTCTGTTATGATTTGGTAGCCAAGGAGGACAGCAGCAAATATAGCCTAGGCAACCAGACACCCAGAGAGGTTGGTAACTAGTGGATTGCAGACCCCTAAACAGACAGCACATCGATGTGGGATGTGCCTTCGGTGCCCTAGATGCCTCGACACAGCCGGAGAGTTAACTAAGCCTAAAGAGAGAAAGGGGAAAGCTATCTGCCCCTGAGTAGAGCCCCCAAAGGAATAGGTAGCCCCCAAACACATATTGGCGGTGAAACAAGATGAAATACAAACACAGGCAGAAAACAGAGCATGCAAAAGCTATGGCCCAAACTGTCTAGATAGAACAGGACAGGGTAGAATACTGTCTGCAATCCAGCAAAAACTCTAAGAAAAACTCCAACACGTCTGATATACAAAAATACTGAGACCACACGATCTCTCCCCCGCTAGATCAGCATTCTGGTGTGAAATGGTAGCAAAATAGCAGATACTGAAAAAACAGGGAACAGAAAATACAAAAACAGTGGAGAAAGAGACAGAGTCCAGTGCAGGCCCCCGCAGGGGAACCTGGCTAGAACTTCCACCAGAAGGGCAGAAACTTATATGAACAGAAACAAATGCCACAGAAATAAACAGCAAATAACTTATCTGAAAGCTGTAGGACAAAGCAGGAACCAAGCTGACTTCCAAAAGAGACCAGGAAGCAACAATCACCGGCGAGGATCATGGAAAGGTAGCTCACTTACATCTCCCCAGTCAGTCCCCTCTGATTGCTACTCATCGCCCCAGGTGATGGATTTCTGTTAGCCAAGGCAGCTTCATTACTATCAGCAGCCACCAGAGGGAGCCCACACTCAGAAATCAGATCCAGAGTGTTTACAACAGTACCCCCCCTTGAGGAGGGGTCACCGAATCCTCACCTGCGCCACCAGACCGATCAGGATGAGCCCGGGGAAAGGCGGGAACCAATCTCTCAGCATGAATGTCAGAAGCAAACACCCAAGAATTGTCCTCCTGACCATAACCTTTCCACTTGACCAAGTACTGGAGTCTCCGTCTAGCCAGACGAGAATCCAATATCTTCTTCACTTCATACTCCAGATTGCACTCAACCAAAACAGGCTCAGGTGGTGTAGCCGTAGGAACTACTGGCTCAACAAACCTTTTCAATAAAGATTTATCGAAGACGTTGTGAATCTTAAAAGTCCCTGGAAGAGCCAAACGGAAAGAAAAGGGATTAAGGATTTCCATGATCTTATAAGGTCCAATGAACCTTGGCTTAAATTTTGGAGATGCAACCTTCATAGGGATATTTTTGAGGACAACCAAACCATGTCACCTACTTTAAACCAGTGACCATCAGTCCCATGCCGGTTGGAAACCGTTGGGCCCTCTCCTGAGAAAGAGACAACTTATCCACTGCTTGATCCCAAATCTTCTGCATGCTCTCTACCATAGTGTCAACACTCGGACAGACAGAAGTGTTATGTTTCGGTAGCTGAGGAGTGCAGGCAAAAAAGGAAATACACCAGAGCAGTTGGAATCTATGAGATTGCAGTACCCTGACTAACCACCACAACTAGAGGCAGCCGTGGAGCGTTCCTACGTTGGTCCTAGACGCCTCGTCACAGCCTGAGAAACTAACTACACCTAAAGATAGAAATAGGAAAGCTATCTGCCCCGGAGCAGAACCCCAAAGATAATAGAAAGCCCCCAAACATGTAATGGCGGTTAGACAAGAGGAAATACTGACACAGAAAGAAAATAGTATGAGCAAACGCTGGGGCCCAAACTAACTAAATAGAAAAGGATAGGAAGGGTACTTACTGCAATCTCAGAAAACCCTGAAAAACACCAACTCTACTAATTTCAAAATCACCTGAGATCACACGACCTCTACCACCTAAATTAGTTCTCTGGTGTAACAAAAATCAAAACAGCAGCCACTGAAAAAAACTGGAAAAAGCAAAAGTAGAAAACACAGTGGCTGGACTAAACTGAGAGGGCAAAAGCCCCGGAGGGGACCCAGAAGGCCCCCACAGAAGTGCAGGACAAAATGCAAAAATATAGCAAAAACTCAAAATAAGAAATTGTCTTATCTGATAGCAGGAGATGCAGACACGACACAGCAGGCTACAAGGGAAACTGGAAAGAAGGATTCAGACCAGAACAATTGATCACCGGCAACCCTGATGGGAAAATGATTCCCTTAAATAAGACCAATCAGTAACACCTGATTCCCAGTCCATACAATCCTCACTAGTACCGCTTGTAACCACCAGAGGGAGCCTCTGCTCAGAACTCATCTCAAACCCATTCACAACAGTACCCCCCCCTTGAGGAGGGGTCACCGAACCCTCATTTGAGCAACCAGGTCGGTCAGGATGAGTTCTATGATACGCACGGATAAGTCTCCTAGCATGGATGTCCGAAGCAAACACCCAAGAATTATCTTCCTGACCATAACTCTCCATTTAACCAAATACTGGAGTCTTCGTCTAGAAAAACGAGAATCCAATATTTTCTCAACCACATACTCCAGATTGCCCTCAACCAAAACAGGGTCAGGAGGCACAGCAGCAGGAACCACTGGCTCAACAAACCTCTTCAACAAGGACTTGTGGAACACGTTATGGATCTTAAATGTCCCTGGAAGAAGCAAACGAAAAGAAACAGGATTAATAATCTCCATGATCTTATAAGGTCCAATGAACCTAGGCTTAAATTTAGGAGATGCTACTCTCATAGGAATATTCTTTGAGGACAACCAGACCAAGTCCCCCACTTTAAACCGAGGACCATCAGTCCTATGCCGGTTAGCAAACCGCTGGGCCTTCTCCTGGGAGAGGGACAACCTCTCCACTACCTGGTCCCAAATCTGCTGCATACGCTCAACAACAGAGTCAACACCTGGACAGACAGAAGCCTCCGTCTGTCCCGAAGAAAATCGAGGGTGAAACCCAGAATTACAGAAAAACGGAGACATCAAAGTGGCAGAGCTAGCCCTATTATTAAGAGCAAACTCAGCCAAAGGCAAAAAAGAGACCCAGTCATCCTGGTCAGCAGACACAAAGCATCTTAGATAAGTCTCCAATGTCTGGTTTGTTCTCTCAGTTTGACCATTGGTCTGAGGATGAAATGCCGAGGAGAAAGACAATTGAACACCCAGTTTAGAACAAAAAGTCCTCCAAAATCTGGAAACAAACTGGACTCCTCTGTCAGACACAATGCTCTCAGGAATGCCGTGTAAACGAACCACGTGCTGAAGGAACAACGGCACCAATTCAGAGGAGGAAGGCAACCTAGGCAATGGCACAAGATGTATCATTTTGGAAAACCTATCACAAATTACCCAGATGGTGGTCATTCTCTGAGAAACAGGAAGATCGGAAATGAAATCCATAGAGATATGGGTCCATGGTCTCTTGGGCACAGGCAATGGCATCAACAAACCACTAGAGCGAGAGCAAGGCTTGGAGCGAGAGCAAGTCCCGCAGGACTGCACAAATTCCCTGACATCGCGAGACAAGGTAGGCCACCAAAAGGACCGACTAACCAAGTCTCTGGTACCAAAAATTCCGGGATGCCAGCCAATGCGGAACAATGAATCTCAGACATCACACTCTTTTTTCATTGGTCCGGGACAAACAATTTTCCAACAGGGCAGCGCTCGGGCCTATCCTCCTGACACCCCTCCAGAGCAAGTCTCAAATTGGGCGAGATGGCGGAAAGAACTACACCCTCCTTCAAAATAACAGAGGGATCAGATAGCTCAGGAGAGTCCGCAAGGAAACTCCTCGAGAGGGCATCCGCCTTAACATTCTTAGTGCCAGGAAGAAAGGAAACCACAAAATTAAAACGTGTGAAAAACAAGGCCCACCTCGCCTGTCTAGGATTGAGTCGCTTGGCAGATTCCAGATAGACCAGATTCTTATGGTCCGTAAGGACCACCACCTGATGTTTGGCTCCCTCCAGCCAATGTCTCCACTCTTCAAAAGCCCACTTCATGGCCAATAACTCCCGATTACCCACGTCATAATTACGTTCAGTAGGAGAAAATTTTCGAGAGAAAAAGGCACAAGGGTTACTTTTAGAGGTCTCTGGATCTTTTTGGGACAAAACGGCACCTGCCCCAATTTCAGAGGCATCAACCTCCACCTGAAATGGCAGAGAAACATCAGGCTGCCGTAGAACAGGAGCAGAAGTGAATCTCTGCTTAAGTTCCTGAAACGCAGAGACTGCCTCAGGAGGCCAATTCACCACATCAGAACCCTTTCTGGTCAAATCAGTTAATGGTTTAACAATAACAGAGAAATTACCAATAAATTTACGATAAAAATTGGCAAAACCCAAAAATCTCTGAAGAGCCTTTAATGAAGTAGGTTGGACCCAATCACAGATGGCCTGAACCTTGACCGGGTCCATTTCAATAACAGATGGGGACAAAATGAATCCCAGAAATGAGATCTTCTGTACGCCAAAAAGACACTTTGATCCCTTCACATACAGAGCATTCTCTCTCAAAATCTGGAATACAGTTCGAACATGTTTCACATGAGAGTCCCAGTCATTAGAAAAAATCAAGATATCATCCAAATAAACAATCAGAAACTTGTCCACAAAATCCCTGAAAATGTCATTCATGAAGGACTGGAAGACGGAAGGAGCATTAGTGAGCCCAAAGGGCATCACAAGGTACTCAAAATGCCCTTCAGGGGTGTTAAATGCCGTCTTCCATTCATCCCCGTGCTTAATGCGAATAAGGTTATACGCCCCCCTGAGGTCAAGCTTGGTAAACCAAGTAGCGTTTTTCACCCTGGAAAACAGGTCAGAAATCAAGGGTAACGGGTATTGATATTTCACAGTAATATTGTTCAAGAGACGATAATCAATACACGGCCTTAATGAACCATCTTTTTTGGCCACAAAGAAAAAACCGGCACCTAAGGGTGAAGAGGATGGTCTGATATGACCCTTCTCCAATGATTCCTTGATATAAGACCGCATAGCGTCATGTTCAGGTACAGACAAGTTAAAAAGGCGACCTTTAGGGAATTTACTACCTGGCAGTAATTCAATAGCGCAGTCATAGCTCCTATGGGGAGGTAAGGATGCAGATTTACTTTCGCTAAACACATCAGAAAAATCAAACAAAAAGTCAGGAACATCCTCAGCCTGGGGGGAGGCAGAAAAAACAGGAGTGTTGGCACTAACACATTGGCAGCCCCAACTGGTTACAGACACAGATTTCCAATCCAAAACAGGATTATGAGACTGTAACCAAGGGAAACCAGCACTATAATGTCATGCAGATTATATAGAACCAAAAATTTGCAGCACTCCTGGTGATCAGGTTCAACCCTCATTATCACCTGAGTAGAAAACTGGGTTTATTCTCAGCCAAAGGGGTAGAATCGATCCCCAGTAAAGGAATAGACTTCTGTAGGGGTATCAAGGGAAATCCACAACGTTTAGCAAAATCATAATCCATCAGGTTAATAGCTGCTCCAGAATCAACGAAAGCCTGAGCAGAAAATGAGGACAGAGAGCATATCAGAGTGACAGTTAATAAAAACTTAGTCTGAACACTACCCAAGACAACTGAGCGTGCAAAATGTCTTCCCCGCTTAGGGCAGACTGAAATAGCATGAGAGGCATCACCACAGTAGAAACATAACCCATTGCGCTTTCGAAACTCATGACGCTGTGCCCAGACACCACTCCATCACACTGCATGGGCTCAGCAGCTGGCTCACAAGGCAACACCACTCCACGCATACTTCTCCGCTCACGCAAACGTCTGTCAATTTGAATCGCTAATGACATAGAATCATTGAGACCAGAGGGGACAGGGAATCCCACCATAACATCCTTTATATTATCCGACAGACCCTTCCGGAAAAGGGCCGCCAAAGCGTCGTCATTCCATTTGGTCAGGACTGCCCACCTACGGAATCTCTGACAGTATAACTCAGCGTCATCAAGCCCCTGATTTAATGCCAACAAGGCTTTTTCAGCTTGATCAGTGACATTAGGCTCATCGTACAATAACCCCAAAGCCTGAAAAAACGCATCAACATCACTCAAAACAGGATCCCCAGGTATCAGGGAAAAAGCCCAATCCTGAGGATCGCCGCGCAGGAGAGAGATGATAATTTGAACCTGCTGCGCTGCGTTCCCTGAGGACTTAGATTTTAAGGCAAGAAACAATTTACAATTATTTTTGAAATTCTGAAACTTAGCTCGATCCCCTAAAAACAAATCTGGCATGGGAATCCTAGGTTCCACAACAGGCAACCTAGCAAGATATGCAGCAATACTCTGAACCTCAGTGGCAAGCTGATCCACACGGCCAGACAACTGTGCAAACTCCATTGGGAGAAAAGATCCTCCCCAGCACCCAGAGATACAGAGGGGAAAAAAAAAAAAAAATGCAACAAACAGAAAAATATCCCTGACAACTTTTCTTCCTTCAAAATATTTTTTCCCTTCTGTGAGTACCATACAATTTTTATGGCCGGTGATACTGTTATGTTTCGGTAGCTGAGGAGTGCAGGCAAAAAAGGAAATACACCAGAGCAGTTGGAATCTATGAGATTGCAGTACCTGACTAACCACCACAACTAGAGGCAGCCGTGGAGCGTTCCTACGTTGGTCCTAGACGCCTCGTCACAGCCTGAGAAACTAACTACACCTAAAGATAGAAATAGGAAAGCTATCTGCCCCGGAGCAGAACCCCAAAGATAATAGAAAGCCCCCAAACATGTAATGGCGGTTAGACAAGAGGAAATACTGACACAGAAAGAAAATAGTATGAGCAAACGCTGGGGCCCAAACTAACTAATAGAAAAGGATAGGAAGGGTACTTACTGCAATCTCAGAAAACCCTGAAAAACACCAACTCTACTAATTTCAAAATCACCTGAGATCACACGACCTCTACCACCTAAATTAGTTCTCTGGTGTAACAAAAATCAAAACAGCAGCCACTGAAAAAAAACTGGAAAAAGCAAAAGTAGAAAACACAGTGGCTGGACTAAACTGAGAGGGCAAAAGCCCCGGAGGGGACCCAGAAGGCCCCCACAGAAGTGCAGGACAAAATGCAAAAATATAGCAAAAACTCAAAATAAGAAATTGTCTTATCTGATAGCAGGAGATGCAGACACGACACAGCAGGCTACAAGGGAAACTGGAAAGAAGGATTCAGACCAGAACAATTGATCACCGGCAACCCTGATGGGAAAATGATTCCCTTAAATAAGACCAATCAGTAACACCTGATTCCCAGTCCATACAATCCTCACTAGTACCGCTTGTAACCACCAGAGGGAGCCTCTGCTCAGAACTCATCTCAAACCCATTCACAACACAGAAGCCTCCACCTGCCCCGAAGAAAACCGAGGATGAAACCCGAAATTGCAGGAAAAAGGGGACATCAAAGTGACTGAACTGGCCCTATTATTTAAAATTAATTCAGCCAAGGGCAAAAAAGAGACCCAGTCATCTTGATCAGCAGACACAAAACATCTCAAATAAGTTTCCAAAGTCTGGTTTGTTCTCTCAGTCTGCCCATTGGTCTAAGGGTGAAACGCCGAGGAGAAAGACAACTGAATTCCCAGTTTAGAACAAAAGGCTCTCCAAAATCTGGAAACAAATTGAACTCCTCTGTCAGACACAATGTTCTCCGGAATGCCGTGCAAACAAACCACCTGCTGAAAAACCAAGGGCACCAACTCGGAAGAGAATGGCAATTTCGGCAGTGGCACAAGATGGACCATCTTGGAAAATCTATGACAGATCACCCAGATAACAATCATTCTCTGAGAGACAGGGAGGTCGGAAATAAAATCCATAGAGATATGGGTCCATGGCCTCCTGGGCACAGGCAGTGGCATTAACAATCCACTAGAGCGAGAGCAGGGTTTGGACCGAGAACAAGTCCCACAGGACTGCACAAAATTCCTGACATCACGAGATAAAGTAGGCCACCAAAGGCACCGACTCACCAAATCTCTGGTAACAAAAATACTGGGATGACCAGCCAACTCACAGCAATGAATTTCAGAGATTACTTTCTTCCTCCATTGTTCGGGGACAAACAATTTCCTCACAGGGCAACGTTCAGGTCTATCCCCCTGAAATTCCTCCAGGGCCAGTCTCAAATCGGGCGAGATAGCAGAAAGAACCACACCCTCCTTCAGAATGGCAGCAGGCTCAGTCACATCAAGAGAATCCGCAAAGAAACTCCTAGAGAGGGCATCCTCCTTAACATTCTTAGTGCCCGGGAGAAAGGAGACCACAAAATTAAACATGTAAAAAAAAGGCCCACCTGGCCTGTCTAGGATTTAGTCGCTTGGCTGATTCGAGATGGATCAGGTTCTTGTGGTCAGTGAGGACCACAACTTGATGTTTGGCTCCGTTCAACCAATGTCTCCACTCTTCAAAAGCCCACTTCATAGCCAATAATTCCCGATTCCCAACATCATAATTACGTTCAGCTGGGGAAAATTTTCGAGAGAAGAAGGCACAAGGGTAACTCTTAGAAGTTACAGGATCCCTTTTGGACAAAACGGCTCCTGCACCAATCTCAGAAGCATCTATCTCCACCTGAAATGGTAGAGGGCCTAAGGCTGCCGTAGAACAGGAGCAGAAGTGAATCTCCGCTTAAGCTCCTGAAACGCAGAAATTGCCTCTGGAGACCAATTCACTACATCGGAACCCTTTTTGGTCAAATCAGTCAGTGGTTTCACAATACCAGAGAAATTACTTATAAATTTACAGTAAAAATTTTCAAAGTCCAGAAAATCTCTGAAGAGCCTTCAAGGAAGTGGGCAGAACCCAATCACAAATGGCCTGAACCTTGACCGGGTCCATTTCAATAGCAGACGGAGACAAAATAAATCCCAAAAACGAAACCTTCTGTACGCCAAAGAGACATTTTGATCCCTTAACATACAAAGCATTTTCTCTCAAAATCCGGAATACCATCCGAACATGTTCCACATGAGAATCCCAGTCATTGGAAAAAATCAAAATATCATCTGTTATGAATGTGCTAGAGATGGTTTCTGAGCAGAGGCTCCCTCTGGTGGTTACAGACAGTACTGAACCTTTCAGCGAGGAATGGCAATCTGGGATCACGGACTGGTCTGATATAAGGGAGGTTCCCTCCCATGATGGTTGCCGGTGATCAATTGTTCTTGTCTCAATTGTGGTTCCAAGTTCATTTGGAAGTTTTCTGAGTCTTGCCTGCATCTTCTGCTATCAGATAAGATATTTAGTGCTTTTATTTTTGTGCTTGCTTTTTTGCATTGTTCCCTGCACTTCTGTGGAGGTCAGCCAGGTCCCCTTCGGGGGCTTGTGCTCCTCTCAGTTTATCTGGAGCCACTGTTGTTTGTTCATTTGATTTTTCCTGTTTTTTCAGTGGCTGCGGCTTAGTTTTGTTACACCAGAGATCTGATTAAGTGGTAGAGATCGTGTGATCTCAGGTGTTTTTGCTATCAGAAGAGTTGGTATTTTATAGGGTTTTTTTTGGATTGCAGTGAGTATCCTTTCCTGTACTTTTCTGTCTAGACAGATTGGGCCCCAGCGTTTGCTCATTCTATTTTCTGTCTGTGTCCGTGCTTCTTCTTGTCTAACCGTCATTACATGTTTGGGGGCTTCCTATTTTACTTTGGGAATCTGCTCCGGGGCAGATAGCTTTCATCTTTCTGCCTTTAGGTGTAGTTATCTCTCAGGCTGTGACAAGTCGTCTAGGATCAACGTAGGAACGCTCCACGGCTACCTCTAGTTGTGTGGTTAGTTCAGGTTACTGCAATCCAATAGGTTCCAGCCTCTCTGGTGTATTGCCGTTTTTGCTTATTCTCCTCACCTACCAAAACATAACAGTATCACCGGCCCAAACTGAAAATTATATGGTTCTCACAGAAGGGAAAAATAGTGTGGAAAGAAAAAAAAAAGTTGTCAGAGTTGTCAGAGATTTTTTTTCCCTGTTTGTTGCAATTTTTTCCCTCTTTTTCTCTGGGTGCTGAGGAGGATTTTTTTTTTCTCTCAATGGAGCTTGCACAGTTGTCTGACCGTGTGGATCAGCTTGCCACTGAGGTTCGGAGTATTGCTACCTATCTTGCTGGGTTGCTGGTTGTGGAACCTAGGATTCCTATGCCAGATTTGTTTTTAGGGGATCGAGCTAAATTTCTGAATTTCAAAAATAACTGTAAGTTGTTTTTTGCCTTAAAATCTAAGTCCTCAGGGAACGTAGCACAGCAGGTTCAAATTGTCACTCCACTTCTGCATTTTTCTTTCACTACTGATTTTGGCTTACAAATACTTATGTAAAATACTGACCAAATACTGAACGTGTGAATGGGTGTTTAAAAGTCGGATTGACTCCAAATGCATCAGAGAAACTCTTCTGTATCTTCTGTATTTTAATGGTTTACAATAAATATTATTTGATTTTAAACGACCATTTGCTGGACTTCAAATTATAATTGGTCTTTCTCAAGTACATCTGGAACCTCATCACCTTTGTCCATGCCGCACCACGTATCACCTACAGGAGTGATCAGAAACCCTTGTGATGCTAAGCGATTAAAGAGCAATGTGAATTTTAATAATCGCTGACTAGAACGGGGGTGAGGGAATTCCACTTTTAATTATTGTGTGATAATTGTAAGGAATTTAGTTGAGAATTGCTTCCATTGTAGCTTCAGTCTTCATTCTTATGTTATACTTAATCATATGATTTTTATAAGTCATTTCTTACCTTTTGCAGCAGTCTCTGATTTTCTTTGTATTTTATGTTTTTTGCTATCTGTGATTGCATCTTTGTAGAGCATGTGCCATGGCGTAGACAGATTTATACACAAGATAAGCGACACTAAATCTGTCAGTATTATGCATATCGCTCACAACATCACCTAACTTAATGGTTCTGTTGCATTCGTGAAGAGGTAAATCAAAAATATTTTTTCTCATTTGAACAGTGGTGAAACATTGAAAAACAAGTTCATGATACCGGCCAATAAAATGTCATCTGGACGATTCGGCAGCCTTTCTCTTTAATTCCTGGCTTGCTTCTCTCCAAATCATCATCAGATGTAATAACACGATCCACGTCCGTTATAATGTCTGAGTAATTGTATAATGGCCAGACACTGGGTTGAGTAATTGGGAAGTGCTTGGAAGAATGATGGAAAGAGGTTGAATCGTCATAATAGGATCCATTTGCACCATAATGATCTGAAATATACAACATATTCTTCTCCATAGCCTATTTCAATACAGTTCTATAGATGGTGAACAGAGCTGAGGTTGAGCATGCGCAGCTCCACTGCATTCAAGAAGGGGCTCTGCATAATCTGGATTCCAGAATCCAAATCTTGAGAGTTTCCTGACAGTCAGACACCAGCAATCATTAAAAAGTTATTTCTAATTTCATAAATGTATAAAAAAAATTGGAACAGCACAAATATATCCTTACTTGTGGGTGCCATGCCTCCAGGCAAAAAAAGTCCATATTTGCCTCAGGTATATAAAAAAAATGAAGTCAGCACTCCTTTTAGTTTCAGGTAAAAAAATGGAAGGTTTATTTAAACCACCCTATCTGAGTGACGTTTTGGCTCACACTCAGCCTTTGTCAAGGCTTGAGAAAGGCTCAGTGTGAGCCGAAACGTCGCTCAGACAGGGTGGTTTAAATAAATTTTCCATTTTTTCACTGAAACTAAAAGGAGGTTGTGGCACCCTGAGGGTTCAGTCGCACAGAGATACTGCACCTCACCAGAGGTGTGATACTTTACTCTCAGGTAAGGAGGGGAGCACCACCTAGAACTTTAATACCAGCACCCAACACACACTAGAGCAGCTGGGCACCTGGACTTACCCTGCGGGAGGATGGTCTCATCAAGGCTGATTAGTGATGAGTGTATGGGTGGGTGGAGTTAGTAAGTAGCAAGGAGGAGCGAAGCTTGAGGAAGCAAGAACAGAGCTTACAGAGTCGTGAGGAGGAAGAGGAAAGAGACGGACGTGTAGAGAAGCAGCTCCCGGAGAGGGGAGGCTGCCGTGGAAATGGAAGGAGTCTAGAGAGAGACTCAGAAGAGACTAGGAGCTAGGAGAGCTTGGTCCAGGAGTGGAGAGTAGAAGAGAAAGAAACAGAAAGAAAGAGAAGCTTCTGGAGAGAGAGAGAGGAAGGGGTCCTAGGGATACGGAGAGAGCAAGAACCATCCGTCGGTCAGATCTGTTGGCAGAGGGACCAGGTCGCGAAGGGACTCGACTCCTTAGCCTAGTGGAGAATTTTATGACTCAGCTAGCTAGTCGACTGCTGTGATAACTTTAGGGATCACAGACAATTACCACAATTATCTTCGCCGGAGAGGTAGCTATATGGAATCAAGGAAACGCAGAGATAAGACGTTATCCGACAGGATTCCCAGCCGTTGATCTGGGACACTGTTTGTGAAGATGCTGGAAGGATAGAAGGTGGGAAAATCATCACAGTGAGATGGCCAGTAAAAGGAACACATATACAGCAAGGAGTCTGGAAAGGTGTTTCCCAATTACCTGGGGGGTTGCTGAGCCCCTCACTGGAGGACGCGGTACCAAGCGGGCATCTGTACTGCATGCACCAGAACTGTGAGTAAAGCTTTGGAAACTGCAACTCGCTGATTGTTTCTCAGTTTCTTCCTGCGTCACCTACTATACTCAGCTACATCTCTCACTACCATTACTCGAATAGTACAACATCTACCTGCCCTGAGACAACCAGCTTCATTGTGGGAGCTATTCCACCTCTGCTGCATCACACATCGTCTCAGAGGATCTGCACTGCAGCGCAGGTCATCTCTGACCAGATACCACAAGTGGTGTCACGAATACCTTACTACAAACTCTAAACATCACCTGAAAATATTCCCTTTTATTGGACGCCAGGGCACGGACTGGGTCTTGCCACTGTGACACATCCATTCAATACACCGGCCCGGTATCGAGTATCCCACTGCCCTGGCGGGTGATCATTTTGGCATCACGAACAGGATTACGAAGCCCGGTATCACCAGGTTCTGTGTGCCTACTCTGAACTGTCTTTTGTGCAAAGAGAATTACTTAAGAGCTAGAAACTTTGTTTGAAATTGTGGTGTACAATAATAAATTATATTGTGGTACCGTGTTAGCCAGAAAAATCGATGTGAATACTTCTCGTCCAATTATGACAAGAGCATTCTTAAAAGTGATACCTTATTGGCTAACCAGAAAATTATATGTTCGCTAGCTTTCAGAGCACAGCGGCTCTTCTTCAGGCAAGATTACATTTGGAATAATAAGAAAGACACATTAGATGCTTACTATAGTAGGAAATTTGTTCAAGAACTGGGAGGTGTGATGCTTCAAAAGATAAGCAAAGGAAATCGAATTAGCATTTTCTTACAAATGGAGAGCTAGTGGGAATGTGTTCTTAGCTATCTGGGTCCTTCTGGTGAAGGTGTGAATGTGTCTATGTAGTGGACCATAAAACGGGGTGTTAAGTTGAGTCCTAGTGTCAAGTATTGAACATCCTAATAAGTTTGAATTCCATATTTTTCTCTCCCTGTCATCCTTAAAATGACCTTTTAGTATTAAGACTTTTAAGTCTGTCATACAATGTCCAGTTCCAGAGAAATGTTTTCCCACAGGCGTTGTCCATTTCATTCCTGATGTATGTCTGTGTAGATTCATCCTTGTTTGTAGTTTTTGCATGGTTTCCCCAATATACATAGCTCCAGGGCACCTTGTACATTGTATCATGTACACCCATTGGAGGATGTACATGAAAAGGAAACCCATGACCTTATAGTCCTGATTTGTGTTTGGTACACGGACTGTATTTGTTGGTAATATGTGGGTACAAGTTTTGCATTTTTTGTTGTTACATGGGAATGTGCCAGTCACTGATGGTGACGAGAGGACATTCTGACAAGGAGATTCTTAAGTTAGGGGGCTGTTTGTAGGAGAGGAGTGGGTAGTTCTGGGAATATGTTTCAATTTGTGGTCTCTGTGGAATATGGGTTGGAAGGGTAACAAGACTCCAAAAGTTATTGTGCAATTTGTCCTGAGTGCGCTGATACCCATATGTGGGGGTAAACCACTGTTTGGGTGCATGGCAGAGTTTGGAAGGGAAGGAGCGCCGTCTGACTTTTCAACGCAGAATTGGCTGGACGCCATGTCGTGTTTGGAGAGCTCCTGATCTGCTAAACAGTGAAAACCCCATAAATGACGCATTTGGAAACTAGACCCTCAAGGAACTTATCTAGATGTGTGGTGAGAACTTTTAACCCCAGGTGTTTCACTAAAGTTTATAACGTACAGCCGTAAATAAAAAATCTTTTTTTTTTTACAAAAATGATTTTTTCGTCCCCAATATTTTATTTTCACAAGGGTAACAGAAGAAATTGGAACCCAAAAGTTGTTGTCCAATTTGTCTGAGTACGCTGATACCCAATATGTGGGAGAAAAACTACTGTATGGGCGCACGTCAGGGCTCGGAAGGGAAGTAGTGACGTTTTGGATTGCAGACTTTGATGGAATGGTCTGGGGGCGTCATGTCACATTTGGAGAGCCCTGATGCACTATACAGTGGAAACCCCCCACAAGTGACCCATTTTGGCAAATAGACCCCACAAGGAACTTATCTAGATGTGTGGTGAGCACTTTGAACCCTGAAGTGCTTCACAGAAGTTTATAAGTACAGCCGTAAAAAATAAAAAATCTTTTTTTTTTTTTTTTTTACAAAAATGATTTTTTGCCCCCAATATTTTATTTTCACAGGGTAGCAGGAGAAATTGGACCCCAAAAGTTGTTGTCCAATTTGTCCTGAGTACGTGATACCAATATGTGGGAGAAAACTACTGTATGGGGCAGTCAGGGCTCGGAAGGGAAGTAGTGACGTTTTGGATTGCGACTTTGATGGAATGGTCTGGGGGCGTAATGTCGCATTTGGAGAGCTCCTGAGGCCCT
>JARQOD010007069.1:0-40396 GCA_033576555.1 Oophaga sylvatica | reverse complement strand
AGAAAATCCAAGCTCAGCATCACTCCCAATAAATTGGGCTTCTTCTCTGTTCCCGTAAGTCCATGCAAACGGGGGTCTTTTTCAAAGAGCAGGGTTCAGATCCAAAGGGCTTCAGATTTCCTCGTAAATAGCTGGATTTACAAGGTCCAAGGCTTAAGGGATTCAAGTCCGGGTTAAAGCGGGCAGTTCTGAAGCATGATTCTCAGTGTGCTGTTTAAAAGCAAAGGAGAAAAACAGGGCGGGAACAGCAAGCTGGAAACTCCTTTTTTGATGAGGGCAAGATGCGCAGCAAGACAGAAAGTAAAATTTGGCGACGAACAAACTGAGTTTCAGGAATAATCAAAACCAAAGGGAAATTAGTAAACACGTTTTTTGATCCACAAAAGAAGTAATAAGAGCATCTAAAGGCACGGGGAAAGAGAACTCTGTGAGCAACCCCATTGTAGAGACTTAAAAAATACACAAAAAAAAAATTTCCCAAATTTCTGAACTGTATAGGGTTTTAAAAAAAAAGAGAAAAGGAAACTTAGGGGGCAGCGGAATAAAATAAGAAAAAAACGACAAACTTTTGGGGCCTAGAAGCAGTTCCTTTTTTTAAACCCTTTACCCCCGAGGGGGTTTCATTTTTAAGACGGGCCATTTTTTTGCTTTTTCTGACCGCTGTCCATTTATGGGAAAAAACTCTGGAATCTTCAAGGGAAATCCTGGTGATAATGAGATGTTTCCTCGTGACATTTGTACTTCATAAAGGGAAAAATTTCATTGATAAACTTGTTTTTATTTGTAAAAAAAAATAAATTTTGGTGAAAATTTTGAAAATTTTGCAATTTTCCAACTTTTCATGCCTTTAATTCACAGAGATGTGTCACAGAAAATACTTAATAAGTAACATTTCCCACATATCTACTTTACATCAGCACAATTTTGGAACCAAATTTTTTTTTGTTAGGAAGTTTTTATGGTTAAAAATTGAACAGTGATTTCTCATTTTTACAACACCATTTTTTTTTAGGGACCACATCACATTGGAAGTCACTTTGAGGGGTCTATATGATAGAAGATATTTAAAAGTGACACCATTCTAAAAACTGCATTCAAGGTACTCAAAACCACATTCAAGAACTTTATTAACCGTTCAGGTGCTTCACAGGAATTTTTGGAATTTTTTTCACAAAAAAATTACTTCAGATCCAATTTTTTTTATTTTACCTATGGTAACAGGAGAAATTGGACCCCAGAAGATGTTCTGCAATTTGTACACTGATACCCCATTTGTGGGAGTGTAAACCACTGTTTGGGCACATGGCAGAGCTCGGAAGGAAAGGAGCGCCGTTTGACTTTTTCAACGCAAAATTGACTGGAATTGAGATCAGACGCAATGTTGCATTTGAAGAGCCCCTGATGTGCCTATACAGTGGAAACCCCCCACAAGTGACACCATTTTGGAAACTAGACCCCCTAGGAACATATCTAGATGGGTGGTGAGCACTTTGAACCCCCAAGTGCTTCACACAAGTTTGTAATATAAAGCCGTGAAAATAAAAAAATCATATTTTTTTCCACAAAAATGATCTTTTCGCCCCAAATTTTTAATTTTACCAAGGGTAACAGGAGAAATTGGACCACAAAAATTGTTGTGAAATTTGTCCTGAACACGCTGATACCCCACATCTGGGGATAAACCACTGTTTGGGCGCATGTCAGAGCTCGGAAGGGAAGGAGCACCTTTTGACTTTTTCAGTGCAAAATTGGCTGGAATTGAGAACAGATGCCATGTCGCATTTGGAGAGCCCCTGATGTGACTAAACAGTGGAAACCCCCCACAAGTGACACCATTTTGGGAACTAGACCCCCGAAGGAACTTATCTAGATGTGTGGTGAGCACTTTGAACCTCAAAGTGCTTCACAGAAGTTTGTAATGTAGAGCCATGAAAATAAAAAATCATATTTTTTCCTCAAAAATAATCTTTTCGCCCCCAACTTTTTATTTTTCCAAGTGTATCAGGAGAAATTGGACCCCAAAAGTTGTTGTGCAATTTCTCTTGAGTACGCCGATACCCCATATGTAGGGGAATACCGTATTTTGTGAATTATAAGACGCTCCGGATTATAAAACGCACCGGAAATTTGAGGAGAAAGATAGGAAAAAAACTTTTTTTAATAAAATGGTGGTGCTTCTTATAATCCATGCGTCTTATTGCTTACCGGGGGTGATGGCTTCAGTGAAGCGGGGTCCCAGGGTCGCTGCTGGAGGAGGCAGGAGTGGGGTGATGCTGCAGGCCTCAAGCTGGGATAAGTGGGTGTTCGGATGTGCGGTGCTCCGCTGTGAGTGTTCCATGCTACCGGTGTTCCGTGCTGCAGGGGCTCAGCCAACATTTTGTGAAAGGCCAGAACCCCCACAGTTGCATGGTTTCCGATGCGGTAGACTCCGGGAAAATGGCTGCCGGGGATGGCGCATGCCCAGATGGAGATCTCGGCACCAAGATCTTAGGAGATGAGATTTCAGCGCTGAGATCTTTGTGCCAAAATTTACCACCAAAATTTTGTTTTAGCCAAAGAGTTTACATTTTCACACAAGAAGTGGTTAAAATGGCACCAAAATTTGTCCCACAATTTCTACTGAACGTGGGAATACCCCATATGTGGCTCTATAGTACTATTTAGTCATACAGAGAGACTCGTGAGGAACAGAGCACTATTTGCCTATTCAAGTGAATGGGTCTGTGCACATGTCAGTGTGCTTCCACGGACCATGTGTCCATAGGCAAAAAAACCGACATGTCAGTTTTTTAATGTCAGCACAGGCATACACATAACACATGTGGACAGGGCCGGCTCCAGGTTTTTATGGGCCCCGGGCGAAAGAGTCTCAATGGGCCCCTTTAACACAGACCTCGATTCATGATGCACAGATACGGCAGAGAAATATAGGTATAGTACAATGCCAAAGATTTCACTTCTTACATTACATGAGTGAAATCTATTGTAAATTCTACAATAGCTCAGACACCGCCAAATTCTCACAGCGCACAGTACAGACCGGACAGTACAGTCCTCCATACAATATTATGGGCACCACATAGTCTCCATCTCATCACCCATATAATACCCCATGCAGGATGTCACCCCTCTATCCCCCATATAATGCTCCATACAGAATACTGGACCCAATATAATGCTCCATACAGAATACTGGACCACATAAATTGCTCCATACAGGATACTGGTCCCCATATAATGCTCCATACAAAATATGGCGCTCTCCTCTGCACTGCGCTCTGCACTGTTACGGCTCAGGAGAGGCCGTATCACCTCCCCATCACCTCCATCATGGCCTTCTTCCCATCACCTCCATCAATGCCTTCTCCCCATCACCCCCATCATTGCCTTCTCCCCATCACCTCCATCATGGCCTTCTCCCCATCATGGCCTTCTCCCCATCACCTCCATTAATGCCTTCTCCCCATCACCCCCATCATGGCCTTCTCCCCATCACCTCCATCATGGCCTTCTCCCCATCACCCCATCATGGCCTTCTCCCCATCAACTCCATCAATGCCTTCTCCCCATCACCTCCATCAATGCCTTCTCCCCATCAGCCCCCATCATTGCCTTCTTCCCATCACCTCCATCAATGCCTTCTCCGCATCATAGCCTTCTCCCCATCACGGCCTTCTCCCCATTATTGCCCTCTCCTCCACCTACACACAGCAACATTCACCTGTCTGCACATTCACACACACACCACATCTCACCTGTCCGGCGTCCACACCGCAGGCATTCCCGCAGCATCACCGGCACCCGCGCTTTCTCTCTCTGCCACAGCCGGCCGCTGAATGATGACATCATCCAGCGGCGCTGCTGTGAGAGGAAGCGCAGGCGCCCTGCAGGGGCCCCCTGGAGCTGCGGAGGCACGGGGAGAGGTAAGTATTGTGCCAGGGGCCCTGAGCAAGTGGGGGGGCCCATTGGCGGCGCTGGCACTGCTCTCCTCCGCTGACGGGCGCCGGGGTGCCCGACGGCGAGTGGGCCCCCCGCCTGCTCAGGGCCCCGGCACTTGCCCAGGTATGCCAGGTGCTGACGCCAGCCCTGCATGTGGATGTCATCCATGTGACATACATCAGCGCTGGGGAAGAAGAAGCATTACAGTAAGCGCGATACCCCGGCATCAGGTGCCGAACACGGCTCTCATCATTCTCCCCTGCTCTGCCAGCGATCGGCACGAGCAGGGGAGAATGATGAGAGTTACATATAAGTGATAAAAGAGGCAGCAGGCGGTGGCTGATAGGACTTTTACTCCCATCAGCCTACTGCTGCTAATAACAGTGACAGCAGGAGCGGCTGATGGAGGTATTCATCAGCCGCCGCCTTTGCTATAAATAAATAAATTTTTTAAAAAATGCGTGCATTCCCCTGTATTTTCTAATACCAACCAGGCAAAACTCACAGCTGGGGGCTGCAACCTTCAGCTGTCATCTTCAGCAAGGTTGGTTATCAAGAATAGACGGGTCCCCATGCTGTTTTTTTAAATTATTTAAATAAATAATTTTAAAAAACGGCGTGGGGTCCCCCATTTTTGACAACCAGCCATGCTAAAGCTCACAGCTGGGGGATGGTATTCTCAGGCTGGAAATGGGCCACGGGTATTGACCCCCCCAGCCTAAAATTAGCAGCCCGCAACTGCCCAGAAAAGGCACATTTATTTGCTGTGCCAATTCTGGTGCTTTGCCCGGCTCTTCCCACTTGCCCTGTAGCGTTGGCAAGTGGGGTTCATATTTGTGGGGTTGATGTCACCTTTGTATTGTCAGGTGACATCAAGACCACGGCTTAGTAATGGAGAAGTGTCTATAAGACACATATCCATTACTAATCCTATAGTTACATGGTAAATAAAGACACAGCCAGAATAAAGTTTTTTTTTTCAGAAATAAAACAAAACACAGTTTTACTTTTTTATTTAAAAATAACAAACACAGTTATACTCACCAAACGCCTATTCCACTGAAGCCCTCGTTCTCCTGTAATAAAACTAAAATAAAAAAACAACATACCATACCTGTCTGTCAAACTGTCCCATGCCGTAATCCATGTTTGGGGGATTATTAGTTTTCATCCTGGACGGTGCCAAGAAGCTGAGAACCACTGGAGAATGAGCTGCTGGGAATGCAGCGTCAGTGAACGGGGTGACGTCATAGAGGTTACCTCCGGTCACTGAGGCTCCGTTCCCAGCCAGGCTGAACTGCGGTGACTTTGGTGAGATCTCCACTAGCACCGTGAACCGTGAGCGCTCACGGTGCTAGTGGGGATCTCACCGCAGTTCATCCCAACTGGGAACACGCCCCCACCAGTGTGGTCACCAAACTCCCCGAAGCCAATAGTCCTGACACCAGCACTCCATTTATGGTCACGTTACATAACTGCGGTCCATCTCCAGGCTGATGGTCCACACTGCAAGTGGGATAAGCGCAATACGAGCAGCACCTGCCTAGTCTGCAATCCATCTGCTCAGACAACAAAGGACAATGGCTGCTATGTTTCCAGGACATGCGGTTTGTCCACCGCTGCTACTTGTGTTACCGGAACGTTGCCCACAATCAAACCACCGCTTGTGGTAAGTCAACTCACGTGGCGGTATACAGAGGTAGAAAATAGGAACACCATCTCTTTAAATCTTCAGTTGGTTTATTGTATAGTGGCATAAACCAACAGGAAGGGAAAAATAAATGCAGCCTTTCCGGCTAAAACAAAAAACAATAAAAAAACAAACAAACACTGCAACACAGTCCATACATATGCGGGTGGCACCCAGCTCTGGAGCAATACAGGTTCAGTCTTTCTTCAGATCACAAAAACCATGGAGACTCCTCTCTCCAGCCTAGCTGAGCACAGACTGCCTGTAGAGCCCATTTATTTAAACCTCAAGACCATGTGACTCTTTCCATCATGTGACTGACCACATGATCATGACATCACACAGGTCCTGGCAGCTCTTCAGGTGGAATTAAAGTGGACCTCCTCCCACCTGCTCTATGAAGGTCCACATGAAACCAGCCCATTATGCAACTTTAACGTAACCCTCACAACACGAAGTGTGCTGGAGGAAAATACACTGGTTTCATTTCACTGATGCCATTAAGCGCAATGACACGTATCTCTCCTCTATTACCTTACCAGTGACTTTGTATATATATGCTGTATATTCCAGCAGTTTCAACAAGAGAAGTTTGAGCAGCAGCAGCAGGAGTTACATCAGCAGTTACAACATCAGTAGCAGCATCAGCAGCAGTTACAGCAGGTTTAGCTGTAGCAATTACAGCAGGTTCAGCAGCAGCAGTATATGGCTCCCTTGGTAGAAACTGACCAGACAAGGGAGATGGCATCACCCACCAGCCAAAGCGAAGGGTGAGGCGAATGGTACAGGAGGCCTTACAGAAGATGTCTCTGGAAGATGACTTTGATGCTTTCCTGATTGTACTTGAGAGTGTGTCAGACAGAAAGAAACTACCCTCAAAGAAATGGGCAGAGATCCTAGCTCCATACCTTAGTGGGGAACCGCAGGAAGCTTACTACGACTTTGTCCTACCGGATGCCAAAGAGTACGACAAGCTGATGGTGGAGATTATGGCACGTTTGGGCGTCATCTTGGCAGACTGAGCACAATGGGTGCACCTCTGGCGCTACCAAACAGAAAAGTCTCCCCAGTCCCAGATGTTTTTCTTGTTACACTTTGTGCAAAAATGGCTAGAGCCCAAGACCTGGTAGTGGTGGACCAATTTATCAACTCACTACTGAAATTCATGCAAAGCTGGGTTACCCGCAGAGATCCCCAACATGCAGATGACCTTGTGTGCCTTGTGGAAAGATTCTTGGCCATGAAGAGCTCCCTAGGCAATCAAAGGAGTTTAAGGTCACGTTTCTGGGATTCCCAAAAGAAGGGACCCCAGGTCACATTTTAGGGGCGCATAAAGACCCAAGGGGGTTAGGGCCGGTTTCAAACATTACACCTTGTACCATTATCTGTTGCAGGTGTCGATTTCTGGGTCTTATATCCTTTAACTTCGGAGCCGATGGACTGCAGCATAGCCTGGTGTTACTCCTACTTTTCCTACCCTGCCTACAATGCTGTTCCTCAATCTGGCGAGGGGCATCAGGAATGCCAGGTGACTTTGAACACTGTCCAAGTGACGCGACTTCTGGCAAGGGCCACACTTTGCATGTGCATGTCCCTGAGAAGAGGGTGTGGGAAAGTTGAATCCATGGAGAAGCCAAGAACTATCCCATCGACCAGGTCGACATACGCACAGACTGTGGTACTATGTATCACCAAGTGGGTGTGGTCAAGGACCTGCTTACTATTGTTATCGGTCTAGTTTTTCCTTTGTTCTGGAACTTATGGACTAAAGCTGTACCACCTAGTAGTCCAGTATGTCACCAGGAATCGGCTATGGTAACAAAGGCACATGATGTAAATGGTGAATTTCCATTCACTATACTGGCAAGAAAGGAAGATGAGGAAGCATCCTCTGAAGCTAATATACCTGACATGGAGGAGTCCCAAGACAACTTTGGGATTGCCCAGCTCAGAGACTTTACAGTAAAAAGTACCAATGAAAATTTAAGAGTGGTTCGCCAGGTGACAAGAGCCAATATTTTGGTTTCCACAAGGGGCCAGGCATAATGATTTATTGTATCGTGGGGACAAAGTGAAGGGACTGGTAAAAGAGCGCCTCCTCAAGGCCCAAGAGGAAAAATCCAGGGGTTATAATTTGAGTCAATTTAAGCCTGGGGCTCAGGTAATCTTAGTACCCACAGGGAGAGCAAGTTTCTTACCCAGTGGCAGGGGCCCTATAGAGTGGTTGAAAAAGTCGGATGAGATCAACTATTAAGTGCACCGACCAGGAAAGAAGAAGGCCTTTTCCACATAAAATGGCCACCTTCTGAAATCTTGGAAAAGTAGGGACCCGCTTCGAAACCCATTGTTGGTTGATCCAGTCAAAAACCAACCTTGTGGGTGTCAAAGTGGCAGGAACTTTGCTGCCGTCTAAAAATCCCAACAGCCAAAAATTGGTACTCTAAAATAGGGGTGGGTTCTTGGAGTTACTAGGTCACCCTTGTGTCATGAAGCATGAGTCTCAGGTTCGGGTCAGTTTGAAGCCCCTGTCAGGATTCCAACCCAGCAGCTCTTGCGCACCAGCCGGCAGCTCTTCTTTCTGAGCTATACAGAAAGCTGGACAGTTCCTTGCTAAATGAGATACTAGTACCTGTGTTGTTCCTGATGTCTCCAACCTGAGTTACTGATGACTCCACCCCAAGTTCCTGATTGGCTCACCCTGTGATTTCCTCATTGAGCACCCTACTTAAACCTGGCACTGCACTTCCTTCATTGTGAGATTATTGAGCTCCAGCCTTAAGACTAGCTTCTTCCCACCTGCTTCTTATCCTCAAGATCCTACTGCTGCTCTGTGTACCGACCTCTGGCTATATCCTGACCCCGTTACCTGCTTATCCTCCTAACTATACTGCTGCTCCATGTACCAACCTCTGGCTATATCCTGACTATTATTCCTGCTTATCCTCAAGATCCTACTGCTGCTCCATGTACCGACCTCTGGTTATATCCTGACAACGATTCCTGCTTTTCCTTCCAACTACGCTGCTGCTCTGTGTACCCACCTATGGCTATATCCTGACGATGCTACCTGCCGGTGCTGCCTCTAGTGATTGCAATATCACTACTCCAACTCAGGTCAGTCCCTAACAGCCTTGTGGGCTTTATGTTGGCTGATTGTGCTAACTCAGCTTTGAGCATAGGGGGACGGTATGTAGTAATGCCAGGTAGGCTAGGGTTAGTGCTACTATTATTAGTATACCTGTTTATCTCTGCATATAAACATGTGTATATTTCTACTCACTCGAGTGCATTTGATGTGGGCACAGGAAGCGATTTCAGCAAAATTTCCAGGCTGGTTTATTAAGACTACATAAACTGCTCAGGAAACCAAACAATACAACCTTTTCTGGCACAAAGTGAAAACACAAAGTAAATAGTCCATACAGTATTACGGGTTTGCCCGCTTGGATTAATGTCCAGTTCTTGAGTTTTTAGCAAAGACAAGCACACTGGAGACCTACACACCTCCAGACACAGACCATTTTATCTGCCATACCACGCCCCCTTGTGGGGATATGTGAGCAGCCAGTCCCATCCATCTCTTTGACAGCTTGTAAACCTGGCCATAATAAGCGCTATTAACTCTCTCAGCACTACACATGTTTGAGTCTGCTTTGTTGGGCTTACATCACTGAAGCTACCAATCTCGATGATACATATCTCCCCAAGGATCTGTCCACCAGTCATCTTACACCGGCTAGGTGTTTATCTAAGTCAGTCTGCTGGGAATGCTGTGCAGACTGGTCGTGTATGGGAACTGAAGAGAGAAACAAGCCAAAATCTGCACAGGCTGTGTGAACCAAACTGCAAGTATCTGTGGTTGCTATGGACAATAGCAGTTTTGAGGCTAGATCCACGGTGTCTGAGGTACTCAGGGTCTATACTGTTTAGATAGTGCCTGGAGGGTGCTAGGAATTTATGTTTATGGGTACATTCCCACGCTCAGGAACAGCAGCGTTTTGGACACAGTGCACATTCTACGTGACTCTGGTAAGGTCGATTCCTAGTTAACCCGTTCCCCTTATCATCCCTTCTCCCTTAATAAAGACCAGCACAACCGTTTATGGGTGTAAAAAGGTCACAGCAGCCAGAGGTTGCCCTCTGCCAATGTGATCCCGTCATTCAACATTACAGGGCATTGCCCCTTCCCTCCCAATCTTACTTCTGGCCGCGAGACCCAGAAGCACCAATAATCCGAGGGAGAGGTTGCCCTCTGCCAATGTGATCCCATCATTCCATCACTGGGTATCACCTAAACTCCTAGTGTTGTGACCCCGGCGCGCAGTCGCTGGGCGTCACCCAATGTTCCATTAATGTGAATCCGACGTTCCACCGCCGGTTATCAACCAATCTCACCATACTCCCATCACAACCCAATCCAATGAAGGAGATCCATGTCTTCCAGGAGTCCCCCCAAAAATGTAATTTAGCCAACTTCGAGGACCCACCAGTGCCTTCATTGTCTATCAATGCACCCGGGTAGTACCTCATTGCTCACTCAGAGCTATCCGCCAGCCAGTCAGGAGAGAAAAAAACCCCTGTGGGGAAACCTTCAGGGAACCGTGGCTCACGAACTGCCCTTCCCCTGGGCTTCAGAGGTAACTTGTCAATATTCGTATTTATTCATTCTTATATATACAGTACAGACCAAAAGTTTGGACACACCTCATTTAAAGATTTTTTTGTATTTTCATGACTATGAAAATTGTAAATTCACACTGAAGGCATCAAAACTATGAATTAACAAAAAAGTGTGTAACAACTGAAATTATGTCTTATATTTTAGGTTCTTCAAAGTAGCCACCTTTTGCTTTGATGACTGCTTTGCACACTCTTGGCATTCTCTTGATGAGCTTCAAGAGGTAGTCACCGGAAATGGTTTTAACTTCACAGGTGTGCCCTGTCAGGTTTAATAAGTGGGATTTCTGGCTTATAAATGGGGTTGGGACCATCAGTTGTGTTGTGCAGAAGTCTGGTGGATTCACAGCTGATAGTCCTACTGAATAGACTGTTAGAATGTGTATTATGGCAAGAAAAAAGCAGCTAAGTAAAGAAAAACGAGTGGCCATCATTACTTTAAGAAATGAAGGTCAGTCAGTCCAAAAAAATTGGGAAAACTTTGAAAGTGTCCCCAAGTGCAGTTGCAAAAACCATCAAGCGCTACAAAGAAACTGGCTCACATGAGGACCGCCCCAGGAAATGAATACCAAGAGTCACCTCTGCTTCTGAGGATAAGTTTATTCGAGTCACCAGCCTCAGAAATCGCAGGTTTACAGCAGCTCAGATTAGAGACCAGGTCAATGCCACACAGAGTTCTAGCAGCAGACACATCTCTACAGTACAACAACTGTTAAGAGGAGACTTTGTGCAGCATGCCTTCATGGTAAAATCGCTGCTAGGAAACCACTGCTAAGGACAGGCAACAAGCAGAAGAGACTTGTTGGGCTAAAGAACACAAGGAATGGACATTAGACCAGTGGAAATCTGTGCTTTGGTCTGATGAGTCCAAATTTGACATTTTTGGTTCCAACCACCGTGTCTTTGTGCGATGCAGAAAAGGTGAACGGATGGACTCTACATGCCTGGTTCCCACCGTGAATCATGGAGGAGAAGGTGTGATGGTGTGGGGGTGCCTTACTGGTGACACTATTGGTGATTTATTCAAAATTGAAGGCATACTGAACCAGCATGGCTACCACAGCATCTTGCAGCGGCATGCTATTCCATCCAGTTTGCGTTTAGTTGGACCATCATTTATTTTTCAACAAGACAATGACCCCAAACACACCTCCAGGCTGTGTAAGGGCTATTTGACCAAGAAGGAGAGTGATGGGGTGCTACGCTGGATGACCTGGCCTCCACAGTCACCAGACCTGAACCCAATCGAGATGGTTTGGGGTGAGCTGGACCGCAGAGTGAAGGCAAAAGGGCCAACAAGTGCTAAGCATCTCTGGGAACTCCTTCAAGATAGTTGGAAGACCATTTCCGGTGACTACCTCTTGAAGCTCATCAAGAGAATGCCAAGAGTGTGCAAAGCAGTCATCAAAGCAAAAGGTGGCTACTTTGAAGAACCTAGAATATAAGACATAACTTCAGTTGTTTCACACTTTTTTGTTAAGTATATAATTCCACATGTGTTAATTCATAGTTTTGATACCTTTAGTGTGAATGTACAATTTTCATAGTCATGAAAATACAGAAAAATCTTTAAATGAGAAGGTGTGTCCAAACTTTTGGTCTGTACTGTATATATTTTTTTTTCCAGAAAAACATTGCACATATATATATATATATACAAGTAACATTAAGCTGTTATTGCTGTCGCCTCTTGCCGCTGTGACCCGGAATTCTTCTCCTCATTTGGGAATTTCTTCCTTCTTGCAGGGCGGCTGAGGACTAAGAGGGTTAAACGCCCTTTGCTCTATCCTTTTGTCCTCCCTAACCCCACCTCCCTAGGTCATTTCCTCCCTAAGCCCCCCTGTCCCCTTATTCGTCGTCTCATCCCAAACCCCCCCATTTGCAGTCTTATCGTCCCTCCCTCCCATTGTCATGTCAGCCTCCCCCCTATCACTCCGTTTCCGTGTCCGGCTGATACTTGACTCTGGTAGCGTCGATTCCTAGTTAACCCGTTCCCCTTACCCCTTATCATCCTTTCTCCTTAATAAAGACCAGCACAACCGTTTATGGGTGTAAAAAGGCCACAGCAGCCAATTTATTGTTAATTGATAACTAAACGACCCCTGGTGAGGTCCTCGAAGCTAAAGGGGGAAGTGTCTGGTGGTTCAACATTGCAGGGGGCATTGCCCCTTCCTCAGAACCTTACTTCTGGCTGCGAGACCCCGAAGCACCAATAATTCAAGGGAGAGGTTGCCCTCTGCCAATGTGATCCCATCATTCAACGTTACAGGGCATTGCCCCTTCCCTCCCAATCTTACTTCTGGCCGCTAGACCCAGAAGCACCAATAATCCGAGGGAGAGGTTGCCCTCTGCCAATGTGATCCCGTCATTCCTTCACCGGGTATCACCCAAACTCCTAGTGTTGTGACCCCGGCGCGCAGTCGCCGGGCGTCACCCAATGTTCCATTAATGTGAATCCGACGTTCTACCGCCTGTTATCAACCAATCTCACCAGACCCCCATCACAACCCCATCCAATGAAGGACATCCATGTCTTCAAGGAGTCCCCCCAAAAATGTAATTTAGCCAACTTCAAGGACCCACCAGCACCACACCGAGAGCACCTAGACCCCTCCAGTGCTCAAGACCCCACCCATCGGCTTTGCTGTGGCTTCCTGTATCCCCTTCCGCAACCCTGAAATCCATAAGTCAATCCCCACTGCATTTAAGTGTATTCCATCCTCCATCCAAAACTCCCCTTCCATACGATCAAAAACTGCATGGCGTACTGCTACTCCCCGTGCAGCTCCACAAATTGGGATACTTCTTTGTTTACTTTAATACGTGCTTTGTTGATTTTTTGTACTGACCTGGCTCCGCGCCAATATTTTTGTGGTACTATGTTGGACCACACTAGTTTTATACTCCCAAATCATTACCTCCTACATGCAAAACCAATATGTCAGGGCTTTATGACGTAGAACTGCTGCTAGAAACTCCCTGTTTACCCCGCCCCAGGTTAAACCCCTAAACCCTAGCCACTTAACTACCACTATGTCCCTTTTGAAACCCAACTGTCTCCCATCCATCCTTCTATCCGCTCATAGCGCTCCCCAGTGAACATAAGAATGACCCAAAATGCATACTAGTCGCGGCGTGTGCTCTGTAAAAAACAAAGAAAAGTTAATGTTTGTTTAAATCAACGAAGCTTTAGTCATCTCGTCTCTGAGGGGTCGTACATAGGACTGGTACAGTTGTGACTGTCACCGACCAATTCTCATTATGATCTCTGGACTTAAACCTCCTACCGCTGCCTCAGTAGCAGCCCCAATTCGAAACGAATGGCTTCCATAACTGCGATGTTCCAAACCCTGCACCTCCAAGCATTTACAAAACACCTTAATAAATTGATATTTCGATAAGAAGGATCCATCCTCATGACATAACAGTGGTCCCCCTTGATTAGGCCTGAAGGCCGCAAAGTTTGTAAAACAACGCCACAGGCACATGATGGAACCCTGTACCTTGGCTAACATTACCTTCTTTCCCTTTGCCATTTGGTCGGTTTTAGACCTTCTAATCCAAAATTCTAGCCCCCTTTGTGTAGCTATAATATCGCTGGCTAGAATGCCCCCAACCTTAGCTTTCCCAGGCGCTATCAATTCTCCAATCCTCATGGCCCCAAAAAAGGCTAATGAGAAGGCTAAACTAAACAACCCTATCTCAAAGGCTGACCTGCAAATCCGCTGTAACTGCTGACCTAGTTTTTCCAATAATCCGAAGGACACTGGCCTTCTCTGGTCAATTTGGCTTTTACCTTTACGAAATCCCCTAAGCGCCTGCTTAACCAAAAAATTCTTTGTCACATCGGTCATGTTCCTCAATTTGAAACCAAAGGCTAACCCGCTAACTAGTTGATTTATTTTTGCCGTTGACCATTTGCTATCGGCTGCTTGTCTAATTACCGTTAGTAATACCCCTATCTGATCTTCCTCCATTACGTGGTCCCTATCACAGCCTAACCATTTTTCCCAAAGTAGCTAAGCCTGTTGATAGGCTGCCCAGGTGCTACCTGCCAACGATGACTTGATTAGTGGTTCGACAGCCCTGCGACCACGTTCCAGAGCTGGGGAGGACAGGGTAACCCCTTTTCTTCTGCCTCCGGGGCCCGTGCCCGGAACCGATCCCTCTGAAAACGAGAAAGTGCATCCGCAATTGAGTTATACTCGCCTGGTACATGTGATGCGGTGAAACAAGCATTGATGGATAGGCATTCCAACAATAGCTGACGTAAAACTCTGATGACTGTGGGGAAGAAGCGGAAATATTATTAATTGCCATTACCAGCCCCATGTTGTCACAATTAAAGCGAACCCTACTGTTCTTCAGTCCATCCCTCCACAAAGACACCGCAACTTAAGGTACTGTCACACTAAGCGATCGCACCAGCGATCACGACAATGACACGACCTGGCAGAGATCGTTTGTACATCGCTATATGGTCACTAGTTAGCTTCCAAACAGTAAGATCTCATAAACGACACATCAGAGATCAGCGATCTGTATAACGACCTCGGTGGTCATTGGGACCTGTCACACAGCATGTATTGCTAAAGATCCCGACCTCGATAGGCGTGCTTGAGCGCAACCTTTTCCACGCCCCTCAGCACAGATTGGTGGTCACATGTCATGACTGTTTATGTCACAGCTCTCGCTTTGTGATTGGACGACCGCGTCATAAAAGACGACATATTAGGGCTCCCTTCCATTGTTCTCGAGCGCAAGTAGTTCATACGAATTTCCAGCATCGTTCCATACTGTGTCCTGCTAGACTTCTGCTTTGCAGCTACTGCGATCCAGTCTGTGCCGCTATTGCGTTTGCCCCGGACTTGAACGTTGGAGTAATCCACAAAGCGCTCTGGAACAATGGATGGGGGCGCAGTTTTCCGTTTTCATCTATTGCTGAGGTGATGTTGTGGCCACCAATCGGAGCTGAGGGGCGTTACTAAACAAAACCTAGTCTCACCTGCGCCGCTGACATATGAGTCGCCAACGAGGTCGCTCGTCGTTCATAAAGGGTGTCAAACTCGGCGATTCAGGCTCACCAGCGGGACGCCAACAATCAAAATACGGCCCAGAACGTTCGTGCTCGATCAGCGACATAGCAGCAGGGGCCACATCGCTGCTACATGTCACACACAGCGACATCGCTGACTATGTCGCTGCTGCGTCATAAAATCGGTGTCGCTTAAACGCTATCGCTAGCGATCTCGCCTAGTGTGACAGTACCTTAAGATAGGCAAAATTTCCAATAGCGCTATGTTCGTTACCAACCCCTCGCGGACCCAACTCTCCGGCCATTTTTCCGCGCACCATTGTCCCTGGTAGTATGCTCCAAAACCTGAGCTGCCCGCCGCGTCTGTGTAAAGATCAATGTCAGCATTGCTACATAAATCCTCCATCACCAGAGAATGACCGTTGTACCTCTCCAAAATTTTTTCCAGACCAATAAATCCCCTCTGTTTTCGACTGATAACCGGATGAAATGATATGGCGATCTAACTCCCGCCGTCACCCCCGCTAGCCTTCTTGAAAAAATTCTACCCATGGGCAATACCCTACATGCAAAGTTTAGACTGCCCAGCAAGGACTGAACTTCCCTTAGCCTCAATTTTTTAAGCTTCAGCGCCCTATTTATCTCGGCCCTAAGCGATGTTACCTTCTCTTCATTCCCATTTCACTGTGTCGATTACAATACCTAGAAAGGAAATACAAGTCGTCGTGCGAACTGTCTTTTCAGGGCTAATGGGACCCCAAATTCCCTTGCTACCCACTCCACACTCCTCAAAATGTTTTTACACACTTGGGCGGGCCTATACACCAGAAATCATCCAAGTAATGGATCAGTGAATCCCACCGGGATACCCCTTTAACTACCCACTCCAAATAGGTACTAAAAGTTTCAAAAACCGCGCAAGATAAAGAACAACCCATGGGCTGAACTTGCAATTGTTGGGGTTGAATCTGCAGTGGCTATCGTTAAATGGCCAACACACTCCCCCTTTTTGTCCGCTCCCTCGCGCCAAGTTCCCTGCACTGTTTCCTGTCTGGCCAGCGTTACTGGCCCAACCCTGAAAGGGGTTAAAATGTCTGTTATTATTAGGGCCCATACACTTCAACCAGAGAGCAATATCTGTTATGTTTCGGTAGCTGAGGAGGACAGGAACAACAGCAGGGCAGCCGAACACCTGAGATGTTGGTAACTAATGGGTTGCAGATTCCTAAACTAACGACACAACTAGAGGTAGCCGTGGAGTGTTCCTACGTTGATACTAGACGCCTCGTCACAGCCTGAGAGATAACTACACCTAAAGGCAGAAAGATTAAAGCTATCTGCCCCGGAGCAGATCCCCAAAGAAAATAGGAAGCTCCCAAACATATAATGGCGGTTAGACAGGATGAAAATACAAACATAGGAAGAAAATAGACTGAGCAAACGCTGGGGCCACAAGCTGACTAAATAGGATAGGACAGGAGAGATTACTTTCTGCAACCCAGAAAACCCTACAAAAATCCAACAATTCTGATTACAAAAATACTGAGATCACACGATCTCGCCACCCACTTAAATCAGATCTCAGTGCGAACAAAAACTAAGCCGCAGCCGCTGAAAAATCAGGAAAAAGCAAATGAGCAAATAACAGTGGCTGCAGATAAACTGTGAGGAGCTCAGGCCCCAGGAGGGGACCTGGCTGACCTCCACAAAAGTGCAGAAAACAATGCAAAAAGCAAGCACAAAAAGAAAAGCAAAAAATATCTTATCTGAAAGCAGGAGATGCAGGCAAGACTCAAGCAAACTTCCATATGAACCAGGAACCACAATTGAGACAAGAACAATTGATCACCGGCAACCATCATGGGAGGGAACCTCCCTTATATCAGACCAGTCAGTGAACCCAGATTGCAACTTCTCGCTGAAAGGTTCAGTACAGTCTGTAACCACCAGAGGGAGCCTCTGCTCAGAAACCATCTCTAACACATTCATAACAGTACCCCCCTTGAGGAGGGGTCACCGAACCCTCACTTGTGCAAACAGGCCGATCAGGATGAGCTCGGTGATAGGCATGGATCAGTCTCCTAGCATGGATGTCCGAAGCAAACACCCAAGAATTGTCCTCCTGACCATAACCTCTCCACTTAACCAAATACTGGAGTTTCTGTCTAGAAAAACGAGAATACAATATTTTCTCAACCACATACTCCAGATTACCCTCAACCAAAACAGGGTCAGGAGGCGCAGCCATAGGAACCACTGCCTCGACAAACCTCTTCAATAAGGACTTGTGGAACATGTTATGGATCTTAAATGTCCCTGGAAGAAGCAAACGGAAGGAAACAGGATTAAGAATCTCCATGATCTTATAAGGTCCAATGAACCTAGGCTTAAACTTAGGAGATGCAACCCTCATAGGGATATTTCTTGAGGACAACCAAACCAAGTCCCCCACTTTAAACCGAGGACCATCAGTCCTATGCCGGTTGGCAAACAGTTGGGCCTTCTCCTGAGAGAGAGACAACCTCTCCACTACCTGGTCCCAAATCTGCTGCATTCGCTCCACAACAGAGTCAACACCCGGACAGACAGAAGCCTCCGCCTGTCCCGAAGAAAATCGAGGGTGAAACCCAAAATTGCAGAAAAATGGAGACATCAAGATGGCAGAGCTAGCCCTATTATTAAGAGCAAACTCAGCCAAAGGCAAAAAAGAGACCCAGTCATCTTGATCAGCAGACACAAAACATCTCAAATAAGTCTCCAAGGTCTGGTTTGTTCTCTCGGTTTGTCCATTGGTCTGAGGATGAAAAGCAGAGGAGAAAGATAATTGAACACCAAGTTTAGAACAAAATGTCCTCCAAAATCTGGAAACAAACTGGACTCCTCTGTCAGACACAATGTTCTCCGGAATGCCATGTAACTGAACCACGTGCTGAAGGAACAAAGGCACCAATTCGGAGGAGGAAGGTAACTTAGGTAATGGCACAAGATGTATCATCTTGGAAAACCTATCACAGATTACCCAGATAATGGTCATTCTCTGAGAAACAGGGAGGTCGGAAATAAAATCCAAAGAGATATGGGTCCATGGCCTCTTGGGCACAGGTAATGGCATTAACAAACCACTAGAGCGAGAGCAAGTCTTGGAGCGAGAGCAAGTCCCACAGGACTGCACAAATTCCCTGACGTCACGAGACAAAGTAGGCCACCAAAAGGACCGACTCACCAAGTCTCTGGTACCAAAAATCCCGGGATGACCAGCCAACGCGGAACAATGAATCTGTAAGGTTCTGTGTACATGTTCCTGAAACTCAGTTTGTTCGTCAGCCATTTTACTTTCTGTCTTGCTGCAGCTATCTTGCCCTCAGTCAAAATGGAGTTTCCAGCTTGCATGTTCCCGCCCTGATTCTCTCCTTTTGCTTCTTAAGCAGCCACAGCTGAGCAATCAGTGCTTCAGAATCTAGCCTGCAGTGAACCTGTGATCTGACCCTGAAGCCTTGGACCTTGTACTCCAGCTATTCCTACTGAGGAACTCTGAAGCACTTGTGGACTTGAACCCTGCTCTTTGAAAGACCCATGTTTGCATGGACTTACGGTAACAGAGAAGAAGATCCTGAACCTGTTGTGGAGAGTGATTGCTGAGCTTAGATTACTCTGGCCTGCTGTGTCTCCTGCTTCTGTGTCTGCAAACTGTGTGACTATTTTTGCCAACTTGTATGAAGTAATACAAGACTTTCTATATCAAACCTGTGTCTCATGTATTTTCATCGCACCCAAGCACAAGACGCTATATGAATTGTACTACATACATTACAAGATTCTGAAGCCAAACGTTAGTGTCTGCTGGGTCTGGAAAGGCTGTGTCTGCTGTAACTGTGGATATCGGATGTCCGGTTGTACTTTCTGTGATGACAGTGGTTGTGACTTCTCACAACCATTCCAGGTGAGCAATTCCCTTAAGTGTTTTTTTTTCTGCAGTGTTACCACAGGTAAACACTATTGTTTTTTTTTCTTTTCTCTTTTTTGTCTGCTATAACTGTGGATATCAGATGTCCGGTTGAACTTCTGTGATGATAGTGGTTGTGACTTCTCACAACCATTCCAGGTGAGCAGTTCCCTTAATTTTTTTTTCTCTCTGCAGTGTTACCACAGGTAAACACTATTGTTTTTTTTTTTTTTTTTTCCTTTCCTCTTCTTCCAGTACTCCTGTCTTAAAAGATCTGGAAAATGGAGACCCGCATAAAGGAACTTTGCGGAGTGACTGATAATATCCTTGCAGATTTGCAGAATATAAAAGACCCGTTTTACAAATCTACAGGACCTCACTAATCACAATTTGCAAGTGTTTGGACAGACTGCCCAGGATTTGCGAGCCAGGATTGAGGTTCTAGAAGGGCGAGTCCAGGCTCCTGCCGTAGCCCCGAGTTCTGGGATTCCCAAGTTGCCCCCTTTTCGTTTGGCGGTGAACGTGAGAAATTCAGGGGATTTATTAATCAATGCAATCTTTTTTTTTCCGCACATGCTTCACAATTTCCCACTGAACGATCTAAGGTGCTTACTATAATTATGTTGCTTACCAACAAGGCTTTGATGTGGGCAAACCCTCTGATTGTGTAACGGGTCAGGTAGGTGGAACCTCTGAGCTTTATTTATACAAGAAGGTTATACTTGTAAGAGAGCGGGTGGCGCCCAGGGAGACGGACAGGAAGTCACGGCAAGTGACGGGGCAGTCTCTGGTTATACGGGAAAGGATCACGGCAAGTGACCGGGGCAGTCTCTGGATTGACAGGCAGGTTTGTCACGGCAAGTGACCGGGGCAGTCTCTGGATAGACGGGCAGGTTGTCACGGCAAGTGACCGGGGCAGTCTCTGGATTGACAGGCAGGTTGTCACGGCAAGTGACCGGGGTAGTCTCTGGATAGACAGGCAGGTTGTCACGGCAAGTGACCGGGGCAGTCTCTGGATTGACAGGCAGGTTGTCACAGCAAGTAACCGGGGCAGTCTCTAGATGGACAGGTATATACGACCTGAGATGGTGAAGCCTCCCGGTAGGCTAGCAGGCAGATGGCGGATGGACACTCCCAAGTGAGCAGGCAAGAGTCTCTGGAATAGCCGGGATCACCGCTTGTGACGTCCGAACCTCCGGGTAGGGCTGCAGTCAGATGGCAGATGATCGCTCCCAAGTGAGCAGGCAAGAGTCTCTGGAATAGCCGTGGATCACCACTTGTGACGTCCGAACCTCCGGGTAGACTTGCGGACAGGTAGCATACAGCAAACGGGCAGGAAACAGGCAGGTAACTGGTAACGGGACCTGAGGGCTGAAGCAGAGTGAAACAGTGCAACAACAACATTGCTCGGGCACCTCCATTAAGGAGGAAGCCCTTAATATAGGGTGGAGTCCTCCGGCATTGGCCGGGGACTTATTTGAAAAATGCGCGCGGCTCCTTTAAGAGCGGGGGAGGGCGCGGGCGCGCCCTAAGTCCAGCAGCAGGGAAGGAGCGCGCGGCCCCAGCAGGGCGGAAGGAGGACGCTGAGGAAGGGTAAGGGGGGCGACGTCCCTGCCTGGCAGAGGACGCTGCTGCAGGGGAACAGCGTCCCTGCCTGGCAGAAGGCAGGGACGCCGACGCTACAGTACCCCCCCCTCTAGGCCCCCCTCTTTAGGCCAGAAAGAAATTTAGCTAGGATGAGAGGGGCATGGATGTTCTCCCGAGGCTCCCACGTTCTCTCCTCAGGACCAAACCCCTTCCAATCCACCAAAAAATAAGTCTTTCTTCCTACCCTTTTGGTGGCCAGAATGTTCTCTACCTCAAATTCATCGTCAGCAGACACTGGAGCAGGAGGTGTACCTGTAGACTTGAAAAAAGAGTTAAGTACCACCGGTTTGAGGAGAGATACATGGAAAGAGTTAGGAATGCGCAAATTGGCCGGGAGTTTCAATTTATAGGACACCGGGTTGATCTGACTGATGATCTCAAAGGGACCGATGAACCGAGGGCCTAACTTGTAGGAAGGAATCTTGAGCCGGACATACTTGGACGAAAGCCAGACCTTATCCCCAGGACGGAATTGAGGAGGATCCAGACGTCTTTTGTCAGCATGTCTCTTCATACGCTCGGATGACTGAATGAGTGCGGATCGGGTACTCTCCCATATGGAGGAAAATTCTCTAACCAGAGATTCCGCAGCTGGATTGTCCACAGAGATGGTGACAGGAACAGGGATCCGAGGGTGCTGACCGAAGACTACAAAAAACGGAGACTTGGAGGAAGATTCGCTCTCGTGATTATTGTAAGAGAATTCGGCCCAAGGCAGGAGCTCCACCCAGTCAGAATGGTGGGCATTAACGAAGTGCCGGAGATAACTGGTCAGATTCTGATTGATTCGCTCAACTTGTCCATTGGACTGCGGTTGGTAAGCGGAGGAGAAATCCAAGGTGACGTCTAGCAACTTACAAGTGGCTCTCCAGAAACGTGAGGTGAACTGTACCCCACGATCCGACACAATGTGACGAGGCAGACCATGGAGACGGAAGATGTGGCGGATAAAGTCTTTAGCCAACTCGGGTGCAGACGGAAGACCTGGCAGAGGAATGAAGTGAGCCATCTTGGAAAAGCGGTCAGCGACCACCCAAATGACCGTACAACCGGCAGAAACGGGCAGATCTGTTATGAAGTCCATGGCTATATGCTGCCAGGGGGCAGCGGGTACAGGAAGCGGAAGAAGACGGCCGGCAGGCAGGTGTCTCGGAACTTTGTTGCGGGCACAGGAGACACAGGCAGATACAAAGTCTATTACGTCCTTGTGCAGGGTAGGCCACCAATAATGCCGGGTTATGAGTTGGAGGGTCTTTTTCTGACCAGCGTGGCCAGCTAGTTTAGACGAATGACCCCAGTGTAGGATTCTCTTCCGGTCGGTTACTGATACGAACGTCTTACCAGGAGGGAGACGATTTAGACTCACGGGAGCCACCCGCATCACTCTGGCGGGATCGATGATATGTTTAGGTTCCTCCTGGAGATCTGACACCAGGAAAGACCGGGACAAGGCATCAGCCTTGACGTTCTTGTCAGCCGGGCGAAAATGCAAGAGAAAATCGAAGCGGGCAAAAAACAAGGACCACCGGGCTTGGCGAGGGTTAAGTCTCTGAGCATGCTGGAGGTAAGCCAGATTCTTGTGGTCCGTGTAAATGATTACCGGATGAAGAGCCCCCTCGAGTAGGTAACGCCACTCCTCCAATGCCAACTTGATGGCCAATAACTCTCGGTCTCCTATGGAGTAGTTGCGCTCGGAGGAGGAGAAGAGTTTGGAGAAGAAACCGCAGGATACCATCCTCCCGGATGAAGATTTTTGAGTGAGTACCGCTCCGGCTCCAGAGGAGGAAGCGTCCACCTCCAGGAAGAACTGCTTGTTGCCGTCCGGGCGATGCAGCACTGGAGCGGAAGAGAAGGCCTGTTTTAAGGAAAGAAAGGCCTCCTCTGCTTCGGGCGTCCACTGTTTGGGGTTAGCATCCTTGCGGTGTGAGCGCGGAGATTGGAGCAGTCCTGGAAGAGAAGTGCGGTATGAAGAGGCGGTAATAGTTGGCGAATCCCAGGAACCGCTGAATGGCCTTCAACCCCTCCGGTCGAGGCCACTTCTCGATGGCAGACAGTTTCTCCGGATCCATTCGTAGGCCTGTCTGAGAAATGATGTAGCCCAAAAACGGAAGCGAGGTCTGCTCAAAGAGGCACTTCTCATATTTGGCGAAGAGGTGATTCTGCCTGAGCCTGAGCAGAACCTGACGAACATCCCTCCGGTGAGACTGGAGGTCCGGAGAGAAGACCAAGATATTGTCTAGGTACACCACAACGCAAGAGTAGAGGAGGTCCCGAAAGATGTCATTGACCACCTCCTGAAAGACTGCTGGAGCATTACAGAGACCAAAGGGCATCACCAAATACTCGTAGTGGCCGTCCCGGGTGTTGAATGCCGTCTTCCATTCATCTCCCCGACGGATACGAACCAGGTTGTATGCCCCACGAAGATCCAGTTTGGTGAAGATTCTCGCCCCTCTAAGTCGATCAAACAATTCTGGAATGAGCGGAAGAGGGTAGTTAATCTTCACCGTGATCAAATTTAAGCCTCTGTAGTCAATACAGGGACGGAGAGATCCGTCTTTCTTTTTTACGAAGAAGAAACCTGCTCCCGCTGGGGAGGTAGATTTCCGGATGAATCCTTTGGCCAAGTTCTCCTCGATATATTCGGACATCGACCTGGTCTCAGCAGCGGACAATGGGTAAATACGCCCACGGGGAGGCGTAGTACCAGGTAGCAGGTCGATCGGGCAATCATACGGTCTGTGTGGGGGTAATGTCTCTGCTTCCTTTTTATTAAAGACATCAGCGAAAGACCAATATGGAATCGGGAGTCCTGGTAGATTAGCAGGTGTAGGAGAAGGACGGACAGGATGAACAGGCACCAGACACGTTTGATGACAGTCCTGTCCCCAGCGAAGAATCTCTCCAGTCTGCCAGTCGAGCACGGGTGCATGCTTTTGGAGCCAAGGCAGACCTAGTAAGAAAGCGTGAGAGAGTCCAGGTAGAACATGAAATGAGATACTCTCAGAATGTAACATTCCCACCTGCGGGGTTATAGCCTCGGTGATAAGCTGGATGGGACGTGGTAGAAGACCCCCATCTACAGCAGCAACAGATACTGGTTCAAGCAGAGGTTTGGTGGGAATGCGATATTTCTCTACCAGAGCCTGTGAAACGAGATTCCCAGCTGCTCCAGAATCAAGTTGGGCTAGTTCGAAGTAACGGTTCTCACCGAGGAGAATTGAGACAGACAGCAGCAGAGATGAAGAGGATTTATTCTTGTCTAGGTGGACCTCTCCGAACCTCCGGGTAGGGCTGCAGTCAGATGGCAGATGATCGCTCCCAAGTGAGCAGGCAAGAGTCTCTGGAATAGCCGGGGATCACCGCTTGTGACGTCCGAACCTCCGGGTAGGGCTGCAGTCAGATGGCAGATGATCGCTCCCAAGTGAGCAGGCAAGAGTCTCTGGAATAGCCGTGGATCACCACTTGTGACGTCCAAATCTCCGGGTAGACTTGCGGACAGGTAGCATACAGCAAACGGGCAGGAAACAGGCAGGTAACTGGTAACGGGACCTGAGGGCTGAAGCAGAGTGAAACAGTGCAACAACAACATTGCTCGGGCATCTCCATTAAGGAGGAAGCCCTTAATATAGGGTGGAGTCCTCCGGCATTGGCCGGGGACTTATTTGAAAAATGCGCGCGGCTCCTTTAAGAGCGGGGGAGGGCGCGGGCGCGCCCTAAGTCCAGCAGCAGGGAAGGAGCGCGCGGCCCCAGCAGGGCGGAAGGAGGACGCTGAGGAAGGGTAAGGGGGGCGACGTCCCTGCCTGGCAGAGGACGCTGCTGCAGGGGAACAGCGTCCCTGCCTGGCAGAAGGCAGGGACGCCGACGCTACAGATTGAGACTGAGGATGATTGTTTGAATCACCTTGATGATTTTATTTCAGCCATGGGGCAGGTGTTTGATGACCCCAATCGAGGTGCAACAGCTGAAGCAGCCATGTTAGCTTTGCGCCAAGGTAAGCACTCGGTAGCTGAATATGCCTTGGATTTCAGGAGATGGGCCCTTGATACCACCTGGGACAGTTCTGCCAAAAAATCTATTTTTCGAAAGGGTTATCTCCACTGATTAAGGATGAACTTGCTCGTGCCGACCCTCCCACTGCGTTAGGTGATTTTATTAACTACTGCATCCGTATTGATACTCGTCTGACTGAACGCAGGCAAGAGAGATGGTTCGAAAGCAATCGCACTAACCTTTTCCTACCTTCCTCTCCAGCTAAGGAACCTTTGAGTAGGATTACACGGGAACCTGAACCTGAACCCATGCAGGTAGACTCTTTACAACGACGGGTTAGTGATGCACGCAAGGAACATCGTTTTAAGGAGAATCTATGTTTCTATTGTGGTAAGTCAGGGCACTTCATTATAAACTGCCCCAGCCGTTCTCGTAAGACTACTGCAGCACTCATTCACTGTGAGTGTTGCGAGAGGGGATCTGTCAGGTCCGAGCCTCAGGCTCCAGAGAGATCTGCAGCAACAGATCTTGATTTCTCGGACTTAAACTCCGTTACCTCTGAGGACGTTGACTGTGTAAATGCTGCCATTTTTCAAGTTTCCTCAGCGGTGTCCCAGCTGAGTTGTAAGAAAAACAATTCTCATTGCTTTCTTTCCATCAAACTCTGGGTTGACTCAACTTGGGTGTCTAGCTCTGCTATGATTGACTCAGGGGCAAGTGGAAATTTTATGGATGTCTCCTTTGCTCTGAAACAGAGGATACGTTCAGTGAAGAAGGCTACTCCAGTACAGATGGAAACTGTGGATGGCTCCCTGCTGACCTCTGGACCAGTGGATCAGGAAACAGAGCCTTTGAGGGTTCTTATGGGTAAAGATCATCAAGAGAAACTGTCCTTTATGCTTATCTCTTCTCCCCACTTTCCCATTATTCTAGGGCTACCATGGCTGCAGGCTCAGAATCCTACCATTAACTGGGAGACCAAGGAATTACACTTTCCAGAGAAACAGATGAGTTCAAAAGTTGCTCTGTTCTTAAAGGAACCATGTCAGTCCCTGAACTACCAGCTGTATACCAGGACTATGTGGATTTATGTGACAAGAAGAATGCTGACCAGCTTCCTCCTCACCGTCCATATGATTGTCCAATTGAATTATTGCCTGGAGCAGAGATACCTTTTGGTAAGATCTACCCCCTGGCGGGGCCCGAGCTAAAGGCTTTAAAGGATTACATAGACGAAAATCTAGCCAAGGGCTTCATACGCCCCTCTTCATCTCCTGCAGGTGCACCCATCTTCTTTGTAAAGAAGAAAGATGGATCTCTGAGACCCTGCGTAGACTATAGGGAACTCAATAAGGTTACTATTAGAAACCGTTATCCATTGCCTTTAATCCCTGAGTTATTGGAGAGAGTGCGACATGCCAAAATTTTCTCTAAACTAGATCTTCGTGGGGCCTATAACTTAGTCCGTATTAGACCTGGGGATGAATGGAAGACTGCATTCAGGTCACGCTATGGACACTTTGAATATCTAGTTATGCCTTTTGGTCTGAGTACCGCCCCAGCCACTTTCCAACACTTGGTGAATGACATCTTCAGGGATCTCCTAGATACATTCTTGGTAATTTATTTGGATGATATTCTAATTTTTTCTAACTCCACAGAGGAACATCATGGACATGTGAGAATGGTCTTGGAACGTCTAAGACAAAATCATCTTTACATCAAACTTGAAAAGTGTGAATTCCATAAGACCGAAATTCAATTTCTGGGGTATGTACTGTCTACACAAGGAATTAGTATGGATGGAAGCAAAACCCAAGCCATCAAGGATTGGCCAAGTCCTAGAAATGTGAAGGAGGTACAGCGCTTCATCGGGTTTGCCAACTTCTATAGACGTTTCATTAGAAATTTCTCTGAGGTAGTGTCACCTATCAACCAACTTACCCGGAAAGAGTCTAGGTTCTCCTGGACTCCCCAAGCCCAGGAAGCATTTTCCCGTCTAAAAGATAAATTTACCACTGCACCTATCCTAGTACATCCCAACCCCGAGCTTGCCTTCATAATAGAGGTGGATGCTTCAGACTGTGCCGTTGGAGCTATACTCTCTCAGAGAACAGGTGAGAAGAATGTCTTGCATCCCTGTGCCTTCTTTTCCCAGCAGTTGTCTTCGGCTGAGAGGAACTACGATGTGGGCAATAGAGAGTTGTTGGCCATTATTGCCGCCTTCAAAGAATGGAGACACCTTCTTCAGGGAGCTGCACAGCAAATAGTCGTCCTGACAGACCATCGTAACCTTGAGTTTATCAGGTCGGCTAAGTGCCTGACTCCTCGCCAGGCTCGCTGGAATCTTTTCTTAAACCAATTTAATTTTATCATTTCTTATAGACCAGGATCGCGCAATGGAAAGGATGATGCACTCTCTAGGATTTACTCAGCAGAGACACGTCCAATTACTCCTCCTAAGACTATTCTTCCTGACTCTAGATTCCTAGGAGTAATTCATAATCAAGACCTACTTAAGGACATCAAGGAAGCATACTGTTGTGAATGGGTTTGAGATGAGTTCTGAGCAGAGGCTCCCTCTGGTGGTTACAAGCGGTACTAGTGAGGATTGTGAGGACTGGGAATCAGGTGTTACTGATTGGTCTTATGTAAGGGAGTCATTTTCCCATCAGGGTTGCCGTGATCAATTGTTCTGGTCTGAATCCTTCTTTCCAGTTTCCCTTGTAGCCTGCTGTGTCGTGTCTGCATCTCCTGCTATCAGATAAGACAATTTCTTATTTTGTGTTTTTTCTATATTTTTGCATTTTTACCTGCACTCCTCAGCTACCGTAACATAACAGTATCACCGGCCATAAAAATTGTATGGTACTCACAGAAGGGAAAAAATATTTTGAAGGAAGAAAAGTTGTCAGAGATATTTTTCTGTTTGTTGCATTTTTTTTTTTTTTTTTTTTTTCCCTCTGTATCTCTGGGTGCTGGGGAGGATCTTTTCTCCTAATGGAGTTTGCACAGTTGTCTGGCCGTGTGGATCAGCTTGCCACTGAGGTTCAGAGTATTGCTGCATATCTTGCTAGGTTGCCTGTTGTGGAACCTAGGATCCCCATGCCAGATTTGTTTTTAGGGGATCGAGCTAAGTTTCAGAATTTCAAAAATAATTGTAAATTGTTTCTTGCCTTAAAATCTAAGTCCTCAGGAAACGCAGCGCAGCAGGTTCAAATTATCATCTCTCTCCTGCGCGGCGATCCTCAGGATTGGGCTTTTTCCCTGATACCTGGGGATCCTGTTTTGAGTGATGTTGATGCATTTTTTCAGGCTTTGGGGTTATTGTACGATGAGCCTAATGTCACTGATCAAGCTGAAAAGCCTTGTTGGCATTAAATCAGGGGCTTGATGACGCTGAGTTATACTGTCAGAGATTCCGTAGGTGGGCAGTCCTGACCAAGTGGAATGACGACGCTTTGGCGGCCTTTTCCGGAAGGGTCTGTCGGATAATGTAAAGGATGTTATGGTGGGATTCCCTGTCCCCTCTGGTCTCAATGATTCTATGTCATTAGCGATTCAAATTGACAGACGTTTGCGTGAGCGGAGAAGTATGCGTGGAGTGGTGTTGCCTTGTGAGCCAGCTGCTGAGCCCATGCAGTGTGATGGAGTGGTGTCTGGGGCACAGCGTCATGAGTTTCGAAAGCGCAATGGGTTATGTTTCTACTGTGGTGATGCCTCTCATGCTATTTCAGTCTGCCCTAAGCGGGGAAGACATTTTGCACGCTCAGTTGTCTTGGGTAGTGTTCAGACTAAGTTTTTATTAACTGTCACTCTGATATGCTCTCTGTCCTCATTTTCTGCTCAGGCTTTCGTTGATTCTGGAGCAGCTATTAACCTGATGGATTATGATTTTGCTAAACGTTGTGGGTTTCCCTTGATACCCCTACAGAAGTCTATTCCTTTACTGGGGATCGATTCTACCCCTTTGGCTGAGAATAAACCCAGTTTTCTACTCAGGTGATAATGAGGGTTGAACCTGATCACAGGAGTGCTGCAAATTTTTGGTTCTATATAATCTGCATGACATTATAGTGCTGGGTTTCCCTTGGTTACAGTCTCATAATCCTGTTTTGGATTGGAAATCTGTGTCTGTAACCAGTTGGGGCTGCCAATGTGTTAATACCAACACTCCTGTTTTTTCTGCCTCCCCCAGGCTGAGGATGTTCCTGACTTTTTGTTTGATTTTTCTGATGTGTTTAGCGAAAGTAAATCTGCATCCTTACCTCCCCATAGGAGCTATGACTGCGCTATTGAATTAGTGCCAGGTAGTAAATTCCCTAAAGGTCGCCTTTTTAACTTGTCTGTACCTGAACATGACGCTATGCGGTCTTATATCAAGGAATCATTGGAGAAGGGTCATATCAGACCATCCTCTTCACCCTTAGGTGCCGGTTTTTTCTTTGTGGCCAAAAAAGATGGTTCATTAAGGCCGTGTATTGATTATCGTCTCTTGAACAATATTACTGTGAAATATCAATACCCGTTACCCTTGATTTCTGACCTGTTTTCCAGGGTGAAAAACGCTACTTGGTTTACCAAGCTTGACCTCAGGGGGGCGTATAACCTTATTCGCATTAAGCACGGGGATGAATGGAAGACGGCATTTAACACCCCTGAAGGGCATTTTGAGTACCTTGTGATGCCCTTTGGGCTCACTAATGCTCCTTCCGTCTTCCAGTCCTTCATGAATGACATTTTCAGGGATTTTGTGGACAAGTTTCTGATTGTTTATTTGGATGATATCTTGATTTTTTCTAATGACTGGGACTCTCATGTGAAACATGTTCGAACTGTATTCCAGATTTTGAGAGAGAATGCTCTGTATGTGAAGGGATCAAAGTGTCTTTTTGGCGTACAGAAGATCTCATTTCTGGGATTCATTTTGTCCCATCTGTTATTGAAATGGACCCGGTCAAGGTTCAGGCCATCTGTGATTGGGTCCAACCTACTTCATTAAAGGCTCTTCAGAGATTTTTGGGTTTTGCCAATTTTTATCGTAAATTTATTGGTAATTTCTCGGTTATTGTTAAACCATTAACTGATTTGACCAGAAAGGGTTCTGATGTGGTGAATTGGCCTCCTGAGGCAGTCTCTGCGTTTCAGGAACTTAAGCAGAGATTCACTTCTGCTCCTGTTCTACGGCAGCCTGATGTTTCTCTGCCATTTCAGGTGGAGGTTGATGCCTCTGAAATTGGGGCAGGTGCCGTTTTGTCCCAAAAAGATCCAGAGACCTCTAAAAGTAACCTTGTGCCTTTTTCTCTCGAAAAATTTTCTCCTACTGAACGTAATTATGACGTGGGTAATCGGGAGTTATTGGCCATGAAGTGGGCTTTTGAAGAGTGGAGACATTGGCTGGAGGGAGCCAAACATCAGGTGGTGGTCCTTACGGACCATAAGAATCTGGTCTATCTGGAATCTGCCAAGCGACTCAATCCTAGACAGGCCAGGTGGGCCTTGTTTTTCACACGTTTTAATTTTGTGGTTTCCTTTCTTCCTGGCACTAAGAATGTTAAGGCGGATGCCCTCTCGAGGAGTTTCCTTGCGGACTCTCCTGAGCTATCTGATCCCTCTGTTATTTTGAAGGAGGGTGTAGTTCTTTCCGCCATCTCGCCCAATTTGAGACTTGCTCTGGAGGGGTGTCAGGAGGATAGGCCCGAGCGCTGCCCTGTTGGAAAATTGTTTGTCCCGGACCAATGGAAAAAGAGTGTGATGTCTGAGATTCATTGTTCCGCATTGGCTGGGCATCCCGGAATTTTTGGTACCAGAGACTTGGTTAGTCGGTCCTTTTGGTGGCCTACCTTGTCTCGCGATGTCAGGGAATTTGTGCAGTCCTGCGGGACTTGCTCTCGCTCCAAGCCTTGCTCTCGCTCTAGTGGTTTGTTGATGCCATTGCCTGTGCCCAAGAGACCATGGACCCATATCTCTATGGATTTCATTTCCGATCTTCCTGTTTCTCAGAGAATGACCACCATCTGGGTAATTTGTGATAGGTTTTCCAAGATGATACATCTTGTGCCATTACCTAAGTTGCCTTCCTCCTCTGAATTGGTGCCGTTGTTCCTTCAGCACGTGGTTCGTTTACACGGCATTCCTGAGAACATTGTGTCTGACAGAGGAGTCCAGTTTGTTTCCAGATTTTGGAGGACTTTTTGTTCTAAACTGGGTGTTCAATTGTCTTTCTCCTCGGCATTTCATCCTCAGACCAATGGTCAAACTGAGAGAACAAACCAGACATTGGAGACTTATCTAAGATGCTTTGTGTCTGCTGATCAGGATGACTGGGTCTCTTTTTTGCCTTTGGCTGAGTTTGCTCTTAATAATAGGGCTAGCTCTGCCACTTTGATGTCTCCGTTTTTCTGTAATTCTGGGTTTCACCCTCGATTTTCTTCAGGACAGACGGAGGCTTCTGTCTGTCCAGGTGTTGACTCTGTTGTTGAGCGTATGCAGCAGATTTGGGACCAGGTAGTGGAGAGGTTGTCCTCTCTCAGGAGAAGGCCCAGCGGTTTGCTAACCGGCATAGGACTGATGGTCCTCGGTTTAAAGTTGGGGACTTGGTCTGGTTGTCCTCAAAGAATATTCCTATGAGAGTAGCATCTCCTAAATTTAAGCCTAGGTTCATTGGACCTTATAAGATCATGGAGATTATTAATCCTGTTTCTTTTCGTTTGCTTCTTCCAGGGACATTTAAGATCCATAACGTGTTCCACAAGTCCTTGTTGAAGAGGTTTGTTGAGCCAGTGGTTCCTGCTGCTGTGCCTCCTGACCCTGTTTTGGTTGAGGGCAATCTGGAGTATGTGGTTGAGAAAATATTGGATTCTCGTTTTTCTAGACGAAGACTCCAGTATTTGGTTAAATGGAGAGGTTATGGTCAGGAAGACAATTCTTGGGTGTTTGCTTCGGACATCCATGCTAGGAGACTTATCCGTGCGTATCATAGAACTCATCCTGACCGACCTGGTTGCTCAAATGAGGGTTCGGTGACCCCTTCTCAAGGGGGGGGTACTGTTGTGAATGGGTTTGAGATGAGTTCTGAGCAGAGGCTCCCTCTGGTGGTTACAAGCGGTACTAGTGAGGATTGTGAGGACTGGGAATCAGGTGTTACTGATTGGTCTTATGTAAGGGAGTCATTTTCCCATCAGGGTTGCCGGTGATCAATTGTTCTGGTCTGAATCCTTCTTTCCAGTTTCCCTTGTAGCCTGCTGTGTCGTCTCTGCATCTCCTGCTATCAGATAAGACAATTTCTTATTTTGTGTTTTTTCTATATTTTTGCATTTTTACCTGCACTCCTCAGCTACCGTAACATAACACATACCATGCGGATTCCTTTTTGGCACAACCCCCAAGGGACGTAAGTCTTGTCTTTAAGAATGGTGTGTGGATTCAGGGACAACGCCTGTATATTCCTGAAACAGTCAGATTGAGAGTATTGCAACTCATTCACGATTCCAAGATAGCTGGGCATAGAGGAATTCTAAAGACACAGGAATTTCTTTCTCGTTTCTTTTGGTGGCCCACTTGCAGGAAGGATGTTTTAAACTATGTCACTTCATGTGAAGTTTGTGCAAGATGCAAAACACCTCGCTCCTCACCAACTGGTCTGTTACAACCTCTTACCACCCCGTCCCGCCCGTGGGGATCCATTTCTATGGACTTCATTGTGGAGTTACCAACCTCTCAAGGGAAGAACACCATTCTAGTGGTGGTTGACCGTCTAACAAAGGCAGCTCATTTTATTCCTTGTGTCGGCTTACCCACTGCAAAACAGACATCAGATCTGATGATTAAAGATGTGTTTCGCTTACATGGAGTACCGGATGAGGTTATTTCGGATCGAGGGGTGCAATTCACTTCTAGGTTTTGGCAAAATTTCTGTGCAGCATTGGACATTAAAGTAAACCTTTCTTCTGCTTTTCATCCCCAGACTAATGGACAGACCGAACGAACCAATCAAATCTCCGCTGCTTTATCTGCCACCTACAGGATGATTGGGTGGATCTACTTCCATTAGCTGAGTTCTCGTATAACAACTCTCAGAGTGCCTCCACTAAGCAGTCTCCTTTTTACTCTAATCTAGGTTATCATCCTAACATTCTACCACGATTTCCCATAGAAACGCCTTTACCAGCAGTGGCTGAAAGAATCACGTCTTTACAGAAGAATATGGATCTTCTAAAGGAGAATCTGGAATCGGCTCAAGAAAGGTACAAGAAAGCAGCAGATAAATTTCGTAAACCTGCACCAGCTTTCAAGGTAGGAGACTTGGTCTGGCTGTCAACCAGAAATCTTAAGTTAAGGATTCCATCGTCTAAGCTGGGACATAAGTACATTGGACCTTATAAAATCAGTAAAATTATAAGTGCCGTTGCTTGTCGTCTTCAACTGCCCAGAACTATGAGAATCCACCCTGTCTTTCATGTATCCCTACTAAAGGCTGCGACACCCAATACGTTTCCTGGACGTTCTTCTCCTTGCCCTGACCCAGTGCTAGTCGATGGTCAGGAAGAATTTGTGGTGGAAAGGATTTTAGATTCCAGGTTGTATAGAAATCAGTTACAATATCTGATTAAATGGCAGGGCTACCCAGTGGAGGACAACTCATGGGAACCAGTCAATAACGTTAATGCTCCTCGCTTGCTCCGTCAGTTTCATCAGAGGTACCCACACAAGCCTGGTCTGAGGTCATCCGGAGGTTGTCCCTAAGGGGGGAGTAATGTAAGGTTCTGTGTACATGTTCCTGAAACTCAGTTTGTTCGTCAGCCATTTTACTTTCTGTCTTGCTGCAGCTATCTTGCCCTCAGTCAAAATGGAGTTTCCAGCTTGCATGTTCCCGCCCTGATTCTCTCCTTTTGCTTCTTAAGCAGCCACAGCTGAGCAATCAGTGCTTCAGAATCTAGCCTGCAGTGAACCTGTGATCTGACCCCTGAAGCCTTGGACCTTGTACTCCAGCTATTCCTACTGAGGAACTCTGAAGCACTTGTGGACTCTGAACCCTGCTCTTTGAAAGACCCACGTTTGCATGGACTTACGGTAACAGAGAAGAAGATCCTGAACCTGTTGTGGAGAGTGATTGCTGAGCTTAGATTACTCTGGCCTGCTGTGTCTCCTGCTTCTGTGTCTGCAAACTGTGTGACTATTTTTGCCAACTTGTATGAAGTAATACAAGACTTTCTATATCAAACCTGTGTCTCATGTATTTTCATCGCACCCAAGCACAAGACGCTATATGAACTGTACTACATACATTACAGAATCTCAGACATCACACTCTTCTTCCACTGGTCTGGGACAAACAATTTCCCAATAGGGCAGCGCTCAGGTTTATCCTCCTGACACCCTTCCAAGGCCAGTCTCAAATTGGGCGAGATGGCGGAAAGAACTACACCCTCTTTCAAAATAACAGTAGGATCAGATAACGCAGGAGAGTCCGCAAAGAAACTCCTCGAGAGGGCATCTGCCTTTACATTCTTAGTGCCAGGAAGAAAAGAAACCACAAAATTAAAACGTGTGAAAAACAAGGCCCACCTGGCCTGTCTAGGATTAAGTCGCTTGGCTGATTCGAGATAAACCAGATTCTTATGGTCCGTGAGTACCACCACCTGATATTTGGCTCCTTCCAGCCAATGTCTCCACTCTTCAAAGGCCCACTTCATGGCCAATAACTCCCGATTACCCACGTCATAATTATGTTCAGTTGGAGAAAATTTTCAAGAGAAAAAGGCACAAGGGTTACTCTTAGAGGTCTCTGGATCTCTTTGGGACAAAGTGGCACCTGCCCCAATTTCAGAGGCATCAACCTCCACCTGAAACGGTAGAGAAAAATCAGGCTGCCGTAGAACAGGAGCAGAAGTGAATCTCTGCTTAAGTTCCTGAAACACAGAGACTGCCTCAGGAGGCCAATTCACCACATCAGAACCCTTTTTGGTCAAATCAGTCAATGGTTTAACAATACCGGAGAAATTACCAATAAATTTACGATAAAAATTGGCAAAACCCAAAAATCTCTGAAGAGCCTTTAATGAAGTAGGCTGCACCCAATCACAGATGTCTTGAACCTTGACCGGGTCCATTTCAATAACAGACGGAGACAAAATTAATCCAGAAATGAGACCTTCTGTACGCCAAAAAGACACTTTGATCCCTTCACATACAGTGCATTCTCTCTCAAAATCTGGAACACAGTCCGAACATGTTTCACATGAGAGTCCCAGTCATTAGAAAAAATCAAGATATCATCCAAATAAACAATCAGAAATGTATCCACAAAATCCTGAAAATATCATTCATGAAGGATTGGAAGACGGAAGGAGCATTAGTGAGCCCAAAGGGCATCACTAAGTACTCAAAATGCCCCTCTGGGGTATTAAACGCCGTCTTCCATTCATCCCCGTGCTTAATGCGAATAAGGTTATACGCCTCCCTGAGGTCAAGCTTGGTGAACCAACTCGCACTTTTCACCCTGGAAAGAGGTCAGAAATCAAGGGTAACGGATATTGATACTTCACAGTGATCTTATTCAAGAGACGATAATCAATACACGGCCTCAATGAACCATCCTTTTTGGCCACAAAGAAAAAACCGGCACCCAAGGGTGAAGAGGATGGTCTGATATGACCCTTCTCCAATGACTCCTTGATATAAGATCGCATAGCATCGTGTTCAGGTATAGACAAGTTAAAAAGGCGACCTTTAGGAAATTTACCACCAGGCACTAATTCAATAGCACAATCGTAGCTCCTGTGAGGGAGCAAAGATGCAGATTTACTTTCACTAAATACATCCGAAAAATCAGTCAAAAAGTCAGGAACATCCTGAGACTTGGGAGAGGCAGAAAAAACAGGAGTGTCGGCATTAACACATTGGCAGCCCCAACTGGTCACAGACACAGATTTCCAATCCAAAACAGGATTATGAGACTGTAACCAAGGGAAACCTAGTACAAGAATGTCATGCAGATTATACAGCACCAGAAATTTGCAACTCTCCTGATGATCTGGTTCAACCCTCATTATCACCTGAGTAGAAAACTGGGGTTTATTCTCCCCAAAGGGGTGGAATCAATGCCCAGTAGGGGAATAGACTTCCGCAGGGGTATCATGGGAAACCCACAACGTTTGGCAAAGTCAAAATCCATCAGGTTAATAGCTGCTCCTGAATCAACAAAGCCTGAGAAGAAAATGTGGACAGGGAGCAAATCAGGGTAACAGTCAACAGAAATTTAGTCTGAACACCACCCAAGACAACTGAGCATGCAAAACATCTTCCCCGCTTAGGGCAGACTGAAATAGCATGAGAGGCATCACCACAGTAGAAACATAACCCATTGCGCTTTCAAAACTCATGACGCTGAGCCCCAGAAGTCACTCTATCACACTGCATGGCCTCAGAAGCTGGCTCACAAGGCAACACTATCTCACGCATACCTCTGCGCTCACGCAAACGTCTGTCAATTTGAATAGCCAATGACATAGAATCATTGAGACCAGAGGGAGCAGGGAATCCCACCATAACATCCTTTACATTCTCTGACAGCCCCTTCCGAAAAAGGGCTGCCAAAGCATCATCATTCCATTTGGTCAGGACTCCCCACTTTCGGAATTTCTGACAGTACAACTCAGCGTCTTCAAGACCCTGATTTATTGCCAACAAGGTTTTTTCAGCTTGATCAGTGACATTAGGTTCATCGTACAATAACCCCAGAGCCAGAAAAAATGCATCAATATCATTCAAAACAGGATCCCCAGGTGTCAGGGAAAAAGCCCAATCCTGAGGATTGCCGCGCAGGTGCGAGATGACAATTTGAACCTGCTGTGCTGCGTTACCTGAGGACTTAGGCTTTAAGGCAAAAAACAACTTACAGTTATTTTTGAAATTCAGAAATTTAGCCCGATCCCCCAAAAACAAATCTGGCATGGGAATCCTAGATTCCACAACCGGCAACCCAGCAAGATAGGTAGCAATACTCCGAACCTCAGTGGCAAGCTGATCCACACGGCCAGACAACTGTGCAAACTCCATTGAGAGAGAAAAAAATCCTCCTCAGCACCAAGAAAAAGAGGGAAAATATGCAGCAGACAGAAAAAAAAAAAAAAAATCTCTGACAACTCTGACAACTTTTTTCTTTCCACACTATTTTTCCCTTCTGTGAGTACCATATAATTTTCAGTTATGGCCGGTGATACTGTTATGTTTCGGTAGCTGAGGAGGACAGGAACAACAGCAGGGCAGTCGAACACCTGAGAAGTTGGTAACTGATGGGTTGCAGATTCCTAAACTAACGACACAACTAGAGGTAGCCGTGGAGCGTTCCTACGTTGATCCTAGACGCCTCATCACAGCCGGGAGAGATAACTACACCTAAAGGCAGAAAGATGAAAGCTATCTGCCACGGAGCAGATCCCCAAAGAAAATAGGAAGCCCCCAAACATACAATGGCGGTTAGACAAGATGAAAATAAAAACAGGCAGAAAATAGACTGAGCAAACGCTGGGGTCACAAGCTGACTAAATAGGATAGGTCAGGAGAGATTACTTTCTGCAACCCAGAAAACCCTACAAAAATCCAACAATTCTGATTACAAAAATACTGAGATCACACGATCTCGCCACCCACTTAAATCAGATCTCAGTGTGAACAAAAACCAAGCCGCAGCCGCTGAAAAAACAGGAAAAAGCAAATGAGCAAATAACAGTGGCTGCAGATAAACTGTGAGGAGCTCAGGCCCCAGGAGGGGACCTGGCTGACCTCCACAAAAGTGCAGAAAACAATGCAAAAAGCAAGCACAAAAAGAAAAGTAAAAAATATCTTATCTGAAAGCAGGAGATGCAGGCAAGACTCCAGCAAACTTCCAAATGAACCAGGAACCACAATTGAGACAAGAACAATTGTATCACGGCAACCATCATGGGGGGGAACCTCCCTTATATCAGACCAGTCAGTGAACCCAGATTGCCACTCCTCGCTGAAAGGTTCAGTACTGTCTGTAACCACCAGAGGGAGCCTCTGCTCAGAAACCATCTCTAACACATTCATAACAAATATCCTTTTGGTCCCATCTCATTGATGGGAGAAGAGCCTTACGCTGGCTAAACTGCTTATCGTATCGCAACCACCCTTGTCCGCACCCCGCTCTGTAGGCTTCCCCAATGGATATATAGCAGAACAATTGCGAGCAGTCTTGTGGTGCCTTTTCCACTATGACGCTAGCCAGTATCACAAAAGCTTGCCACCAGTTTGAAAACGTCTGTGGTACTGCCTGAGCTCGACGCCATTCTTCGTCATTCTTTCCCCCCTCCCCTCTTCCAAATTTAGGCAAACCTGACCTGTCCATTGGTAACAATGAAAATATCTCAATGTACTCATTTTTCAAAATTTTTTCCTTAACCACCTGTTTAAGGTGACCGCCGAGGGGGGGATTAAAGCAAATGTAAACTGCCCCCCGCACCCTGTCGTCTACCTGACCATTCTCTGATTCCCCCACTGTTAATGTTTCCGGCAACGCCCTTTCACTTACACCTGCATTCCCCCCTTGCCCAGCGCCAGTAGTAGTCCAGGCTGCTAAAGGACTTGGCCCCGACCCTTCAAAGCGTTCCAGCCCATCCTTAAGACTTGTTAGAAGGGCTATCAACTGCCTGCTGGGGGAATCAGTGTGCGATGTAGAGGTGTTGTGCACTACCGCCGTTGCTTGTGGGGGTCCCTGTCTATCCTCCCTCCCCCGTACAATGTCATTCAGTAAGGACGTACATAACATGTAATCATAATTACCGGGCCGCGTCGGTGATGAACTCCCTCCGGCCACTGCGGTTCCGAAATCCGCGGTGTCCTCCCCCTCGTCGTGCTGTAGTGGGGTCTGGTGCTGGGCGCCGTCTGCATCGGATGCTTCAAAGGCCCTGTCAGGCCGCTCCATCTGATGGTGGTGATGCTGCTCCTCTTCCCAGCCATTACTCCAGTCATTGCCCCTTTCCCTGGTGGGGGGCTGGCTCTATCTAAAACCCCTCCTGATGATGCCTCTTCCCTTTCCCCCCGGGGGAATGCATGGGGGCACGAGCTCCAAATGGCACCCCCCTTGTCCAGATTCTATTGTGGCCCTCCCTATAACTGACTGGGGTATCTACTGCGGGGCTTCTGGCACGTTGCTGGCCCCGCACCGGCTCCCCTGACCGGATTTTAACATTACCCTCCCTACAGCTGCCCGGGGTATCCAATGAGGGACTCCTGGCACGACGCTGCGCCCACACAGGCATGTCCATGGACAGCCTTTCTGGGGGCCTTGTACTCCTTTTGGGCCTGCCTGCCATGTCATTTAATGCAGGCACTTCATGGGACGGCCCCTTTTTGTGCATTTTCCTAGCAAGCGCCATGCTGGATGACCTGCTCTCCGAGGTCCTCAGTAACGGACCCCAAAAAACAAGATGTCGGCGTCCGTGTGACGCTGGCTGGCCGTGTGGCAACACTGGCCGGCTGTGTCGCGTGGGGGTCGCTGCTTTGCCCCCCTTCACTCTGCACGCCAGAGCATGCAGCATCCGGCGTTGTGCTCTCTCCTGCCCTCTGCTCTCCCCGCCGCTGTGAGGAATTATTCGAAATTGGCGCCACCGCTGCCCGCCTCCTCCCTTGCCCTGCTGCCAACCGCCTCCTAGATAAGCGTGGGGACTTCCTGCGGCTCCCCACGCTACCCCCGATGATACCTCTGATTGTCTCCTCCAGCCATCCCAGAGGGTGCAGGCAGGACGCCGCCTGCAGGTCCTGCATCAGCGCCTCCATCCCGGTAAGAAGGGGTAGTGTGTGGCCCAGCTGCGCTTGGTACACATGTTCCCAGGAGTATGCACAGAAAAGGTAACTGTAAAATCTGATATTCATTCACACTCACACTTCCCTAGATTACCACTAGAGGGAACCTTAGACTATTTAAGGGTGTGAGATAGGTAGCAGAGAGTTGAGTTGGATTAGTTGTTCAGTTCATTAGTTCATTCCAGACTGGAGGGAGTTGGAGATGAGTCTGAGGCAGTGAGTCATTCTAGCCAGACGTGTGGAGAGATCCTGTCAGACAAGACAGAGGGAGAAAGATTGCAAGCTGTTATCTCAGAACAGACGGACTGTTAGTTCCCTAAGGAATGTGGAAAGTGACTCTCGGAGCAAGCGTGTATTCAGTCTGACGAAAGGTCCTGAGAGCTGCTCTGGACAGAGTCTTTGAAGGAATAGAAGGAAGGGGACTACAGTTGTTGTAACATCGAGTTAACTGAGAAGCAGTCAGTGAGCTTTGGGAGAAAGGAAGCTGACGACTACACCTACTGCTACCTCGTGCTTATGTTAAGGATGAGAGTAGGGCGATGGGCGAGTGGTGACCCAAGAAAGGAGTGACTTCGGTGACAGATCACCTTCACTCGACTTAACCGGACACCGGGTCCGAAGTATTGCTAGAACCTTTACGGCT
>JARQOD010007068.1:0-40401 GCA_033576555.1 Oophaga sylvatica | reverse complement strand
AGAACTGGAATTTTGGTCTCTAAGGCTGAAAAGGCAAATGTCGACCTCCGCAGGAATCAGAGCCAAAAAGTAAAGTAAAGGGAACAGCCCCCTTCATTAGAGTTGAGCATTCCGATACCGCAAGTATCGGGTTGGGCCGATATTCCTGTATGGGAAATACCGATACTTAGTTCGATATTTTTCATATATCGTTTTACCGGAATCGGAAGTTCGCATAATTCTTGAGAGGCAATGTGATTTTAGTCAGCCAATGAGGAATCCTAAGAAGTGTGGGCACATCCTGTACTGCTGCGGTCATGTTAACTAATGGCATGGCTGTGATTGGATGCTGAAATGATGTCAGAATGCACTATAAAAGGTGCCGCCGCCATGTTAACGTCACTGTGCTGTGAATTCAGTAAGGGACAGAACGCTGCTCTGCTGACTCTGAGGGACAGTTAGAGATTGAGATTTTGTGTACTGTGCTCTAGGCAGGCTAGTTTACCAACCGCTGTGTAAAGCTTCCTTTTGCCAGTGTTGTTTTAACAGCTCTGTGCAAGGTGTGTGTGTGAGTGCAGGTGACGCTGCAGTTTGCTCTGCATCCAACGCTGTTTGTAGGCATTTGCACGTGTCACTCACAGACTCTTTTTTTTTTTCTTTAGTGTAATTCTTGCTGCTCCATTCAATTGAAATTATAGTGTGACGCGCTTCCATCCGTATCCAATACATTGGTTGCAAACACTATAGAATTACAGAAAGGAGCCTTCCAGAGATAGTGAACAGTTGTGTTCAGTGTTCACTCTAGTCTGTGTGTTTTTTTTTTTTTTGAGTGCAGATCACGCTCCAGTTTGTTCTTTAACCACTGCTGGTTGTAGTCTGCTGAACGTGTGTCACTGCCTCATCCTTGTAATTTTTCTCAAATTGGTGCTGCTCCATACCATTTCAAATAACTCAAATCTATTAGTGTGACGCGCTTCCATCCGTATCCAATACATTGGTTGCAAACACTATAGAATTACAGAAAGGAGCCTTTCAGAGATAGTGAACAGTTGTGTTCAGTGTTCACTCTAGTCTGTGAGTTTTTTTTTTTTGAGTGCAGATCACGCTCCAGTTAGTTCTTCAACCACTGCTGGTTGTAGTCTGCTGAACGTGTGTCACTGCCTAATCCTTGTCATTTTTCTAAAATTGGTGCTGCTCCATACCATTTCAAATAACTCAATTCTATTAGTGTGACGCGCTTCCATCCGTATTCAATACATTGGTTGCAAACACTATAGAATTACAGAAAGGAGCCTTTCAGAGATAGTGAACAGTTGTGTTCAGTGTTCACTCTAGTCTGTGAGGTTTTATTTTTTTGAGTGCAGATCACGCTCCAGTTTGTTCTTCAACCACTGCTGGTTGTAGTCTGCTGAAAATGTGTCACTGCCTCATCCTTGTCATTTTTCTCAAATTGGTGCTGCTCCATACCATTTCAAATTACTCAAATCTATTAGTGTGACGCGCTTCCATCCGTATCCAATACATTGGTTGCAAACACTATAGAATTACAGAAAGGAGCCTTTCAGAGATAGTGAACAGTTGTGTGCAGTGTTCACTGCAGTCTCTGCGTAATAACCACACTTATAACTTTTCTGACTTTCTTTATCAATCTACCAAGATGAAGAAGGCAGGGAGTAAGGCACGTGGTCGTGGCCGTGGAGTTTCAGCAGGGAGAGGACGTGGGGATTCTGTGGCTGCTGCCACCCCGGTGACACAGCATCCACCATTTTTCCCCGTGAGCGTTCCTTTATGTGCAGTTTTGTAGGAGCTCGGCGTACCCCCCTGCTGCGGGAAGAACAAATTGAAGCCGTTGTTGGTTGGATGGCAGCCAATGCATCGACTTCAATTGCTTCCATCTCCTCTCAGGACCACAACACTGTTGAGCAACCATCTGTCTGTTCACCGCCTGTCAAATTGCCCAGGCAGTCAGAGAGTTCTGAACTGGAGCCAGCTGAGTCTCTGCTTCTGTTCTCAGAATCTGTTGGCTTGCAAACAGGGGCCCAGCTAAGCAGCATTCTGGAATTTGAAGAAGAGGGAGTATGCAGTGATGCGCAACAGCTGTGTCTCTCTGAATCTGAAGAGGCGGGTGAGCCAGTGCCGATGGTCAGCACACCGCAGAACACATCTGATGATGATGAGACTCAGTTGCCAGTTTCTGTTGAGCATGGTGCTGTCCAGACCACCCAACAGCAGCAGGTGTTGGAAAAGGGTAGTGGAGATGATGAGGTCCAAGACCCAACATGGCGTGAGGAACAGGAAGGTGGTGGGAGCAGCTCTGAGGAAGAGATTGGCCCAACGGTACAAACAGGAGGGAGAGGTAGGCTGCAGACTCGGTTGCCTGTAACCTCCATTTTGGCACCTGTTGGGAGCAGTTCTCTTCCAAAAGTCAAAACGGGCGCTCCCAGGACTTGCACTGCGTGGTCCTTTTTTTACACACTTGCAGATGATATTTGCTATGTCAAATGCAAACTGTGTAAGCAAAAAGTAAAAAGAGGTAAAAGTGTAATGTATGTAGTACAGTTCATATAGCGTCTTGTGCTTGGGTGCGATGAAAATACATGAGACACAGGTTTGATATAGAAAGTCTTGTATTACTTTCATACAAGTTGGCAAAAATAGTCACACAGTTTGCAGACACAGAAGCAGGAGACACAGCAGGCCAGAGTAATCTAAGCTCAGCAATCACTCTCCACAACAGGTTCAGGATCTTCTTCTCTGTTACCGTAAGTCCATGCAAACGTGGGTCTTTCAAAGAGCAGGGTTCAGAGTCCACAAGTGCTTCAGAGTTCCTCAGTAGGAATAGCTGGAGTACAAGGTCCAAGGCTTTAGGAGTCAGGTCACAGGTTCACTGCAGGCTAGATTCTGAAGCACTGATTGCTCAGCTGTGGCTGCTTAAGAAGCAAAAGGAGAGAATCAGGGCGGGAACATGCAAGCTGGAAACTCCATTTTGACTGAGGGCAAGATAGCTGCAGCAAGACAGAAAGTAAAATGGCTGACGAACAAACTGAGTTTCAGGAACATGTACACAGAACCTTACATTACTCCCCCCTTAGGGACAACCTCCGGATGACCTCAGGCCAGGCTTGTGTGGGTACCTCTGATGAAACTGACGGAGCAAGCGAGGAGCATTAACGTTATTGACTGGTTCCCATGAGTTGTCCTCCACTGGGTAGCCCTGCCATTTAATCAGATATTGTAACTGATTTCTATACAACCTGGAATCTAAAATCCTTTCCACCACAAATTCTTCCTGACCATCGACTAGCACTGGGTCAGGGCAAGGAGAAGAACGTCCAGGAAACGTATTGTGTGTCGCAGCCTTTAGTAGGGATACATGAAAGACAGGGTGAATTCTCATAGTTCTGGGCAGTTGAAGACGACAAGCAACGGCACTTATAATTTTACTGATTTTATAGGGTCCAATGTACTTATGTCCCAACTTAGACTATGGAATCCTTAACTTAAGATTTCTGGTTGACAGCCAGACCAAGTCTCCTACCTTGAAAGCTGGTGCAGGTTTACGAAATTTATCTGCTGCTTTCTTGTACCTTTCCTGAGCCGATTCCAGATTCTCCTTTAGAAGATCCATATTCTTCTGTAAAGACGTGATTCTTTCAGCCACTGCTGGTAAAGGCGTTTCTATGGGAAATCGTGGTAGAATGTTAGGATGATAACCTAGATTAGAGTAAAAAGGAGACTGCTTAGTGGAGGCACTCTGAGAGTTGTTATACGAGAACTCAGCTAATGGAAGTAGATCCACCCAATCATCCTGTAGGTGGCAGATAAAGCAGCAGAGATACTGCTCCAGGGTTTGATTGGTTCGTTCGGTCTGTCCATTAGTCTGGGGATGAAAAGCAGAAGAAAGGTTTACTTTAATGTCCAATGCTGCACAGAAATTTTGCCAAAACCTAGAAGTGAATTGCACCCCTCGATCCGAAATAACCTCATCCGGTACTCCATGTAAGCGAAAACACATCTTTAATCATCAAATCTGATGTCTGTTTTGCAGTGGGTAAGCCGACACAAGGGATAAAATGAGCTGCCTTGGTTAGACGGTCAACCACCACTAGAATGGTGTTCTTCCCTTGAGAGGTTGGTAACTCCACAATGAAGTCCATAGAAATGGATCCCCACGGGCGGGACGGGGTGGGAAGAGGCTGTAACAGACGAGTTGGTGAGGAGCGAGGTGTTTTGCATCTTGCACAGACTTCACATGAAGTGACATAGTTTAAAACATCCTTCCTGCAAGTGGGCCACCAAAAGAAACGAGAGAGAAATTCCTGTGTCTTTAGAATTCCTCTATGCCCAGCTATCTTGGAATCGTAAATGAGTTGCAATACTCTCAATCTGACTGTTTCAGGAATATACAGGCGTTGTCCCTGAATCCACACACCATTCTTAAAGACAAGACTTACGTCCCTTGGGGGTTGTGCCAAAAAGGAATCCGCATGGTATGCTTGCTTGATGTCCTTAAGTAGGTCTTGATTATGAATTACTCCTAGGAATCTAGAGTCAGGAAGAATAGTCTTAGGAGGAGTAATTGGACGTGTCTCTGCTGAGTAAATCCTAGAGAGTGCATCAGCCTTTCCATTGCGCGATCCTGGTCTGTAAGAAATGATAAAATTAAATTGGTTTAAGAAAAGATTCCAGCGAGCCTGGCGAGGAGTCAGGCACTTAGCCGACCTGATAAACTCAAGGTTACGATGATCTGTCAGGACGACTATTTGCTGTGCAGCTCCCTGAAGAAGGTGTCTCCATTCTTTGAAGGCGGCAATAATGGCCAGCAACTCTCTATTGCCCACATCGTAGTTCCTCTCAGCCGAAGACAACTGCTGGGAAAAGAAGGCACAGGGATGCAAGACATTCTTCTCACCTGTTCTCTGAGAGAGTATAGCTCCAACGGCACAGTCTGAAGCATCCACCTCTATTATGAAGGCAAGCTCGGGGTTGGGATGTACTAGGATAGGTGCAGTGGTAAATTTATCTTTTAGACGGGAAAATGCTTCCTGGGCTTGGGGAGTCCAGGAGAACCTAGACTCTTTCCGGGTAAGTTGGGTGATAGGTGACACTACCTCAGAGAAATTTCTAATGAAACGTCTATAGAAGTTGGCAAACCCGATGAAGCGCTGTACCTCCTTCACATTTCTAGGACTTGGCCAATCCTTGATGGCTTGGGTTTTGCTTCCATCCATACTAATTCCTTGTGTAGACAGTACATACCCCAGAAATTGAATTTCGGTCCTATGGAATTCACACTTTTCAAGTTTGATGTAAAGATGATTTTGTCTTAGACGTTCCAAGACCATTCTCACATGTCCATGATGTTCCTCTGTGGAGTTAGAAAAAATTAGAATATCATCCAAATAAATTACCACGAATGTATCTAGGAGATCCCTGAAGATGTCATTCACCAAGTGTTGGAAAGTGGCTGGGGCGGTACTCAGACCAAAAGGCATAACTAGATATTCAAAGTGTCCATAGCGTGACCTGAATGCAGTCTTCCATTCATCCCCAGGTCTAATACGGACTAAGTTATAGGCCCCACGAAGATCTAGTTTAGAGAAAATTTTGGCATGTCGCACTCTCTCCAATAACTCAGGGATTAAAGGCAATGGATAACGGTTTCTAATAGTAACCTTATTGAGTTCCCTATAGTCTACGCATGGTCTCAGAGATCCATCTTTCTTCTTTACAAAGAAGATGGGTGCACCTGCAGGAGATGAAGAGGGGCGTATGAAGCCCTTGGCTAGATTTTCGTCTATGTAATCCTTTAAAGCCTTTAGCTCGGGCCCCGCCAGGGGGTAGATCTTACCAAAAGGTATCTCTGCTCCAGGCAATAATTCAATTGGACAATCATATGGACGGTGAGGAGGAAGCTGGTCAGCGTTCTTCTTGTCACATAAATCCACATAGTCCTGGTATACAGCTGGTAGTTCAGGGACTGACATGGTTCCTTTAGGAACAGAGCAAGCTGAAACTTTTGGACTCATCTGTTTCTCTGGAAAGTGTAATTCCTTGGTCTCCCAGTTAATGGTAGGATTCTGAGCCTGCAGCCATGGTAGCCCTAGAATAATGGGAAAGTGGGGAGAAGAGATAAGCATAAAGGACAGTTTCTCTTGATGATCTTTACCCATAAGAACCCTCAAAGGCTCTGTTTCCTGATCCACTGGTCCAGAGGTCAGCAGGGAGCCATCCACAGTTTCCATCTGTACTGGAGTAGCCTTCTTCACTGAACGTATCCCCTGTTTCAGAGCAAAGGAGACATCCATAAAATTTCCACTTGCCCCTGAGTCGATCATAGCAGAGCTAGACACCCAAGCTGAGTCAACCCAGAGTTTGATGGAAAGAAAGCAATGAGAATTGTTTTTCTTACAACTCAGCTGGGACACCGCTGAGGAAACTTGAAAAATGGCAGCGTTTACACAGTCAACGTCCTCAGAGGTAACGGAGTTTAAGTCCGAGAAATCAAGATCTGTTGCTGCAGATCTTTCTGGAGCCTGAGGCTCGGACCTGACAGATCCCCTCTCGCAACACTCACAATGAATGAGTGCTGCAGTAGTCTTACGAGAACGGCTGGGGCAGTTTATAATGAAGTGCCCTGACTTACCACAATAGAAACATAGATTTTCCTTAAAACGATGTTCCTTGCGTGCATCACTAACCCGTCGTTGTAAAGAGTCTACCTGCATGGGTTCAGGTTCAGGTTCCCGTGTAATCCTACTCAAAGGTTCCTTAGCTGGAGAGGAAGGTAGGAAAAGGTTAGTGCGATTGCTTTCGAACCATCTCTCTTGCCTGCGTTCAGTCAGACGAGTATCAATACGGATGCAGTAGTTAATAAAGTCACCTAACGCAGTGGGAGGGTCGGCACGAGCAAGTTCATCCTTAATCAGTGGAGATAACCCCTTTCGAAAAATAGATTTTTTGGCGGAACTGTCCCAGGTGGTATCAAGGGCCCATCTCCTGAAATCCAAGGCATATTCAGCTACCGAGTGCTTACCTTGGCGCAAAGCTAACATGGCTGCTTCAGCTGTTGCACCTCGATTGGGGTCATCAAACACCTGCCCCATGGCTGAAATAAAAGCATCAAGGTGATTCAAACAATCATCCTCAGTCTCAATCAGAGGGTTTGCCCACATCAAAGCCTTGTTGGTAAGCAACATAATTATAGTAAGCACCTTAGATCGTTCAGTGGGAAATTGTGAAGCATGTGCAGAAAAAAAAAGATTGCATTGATTAATAAATCCCCTGAATTTCTCACGTTCACCGCCAAAACGAAAAGGGGGCAACTTGGGAATCCCAGAACTCGGGGCTACGGCAGGAGCCTGGACTCGCTCTTCTAGAACCTCAATCCTGGCTCGCAAATCCTGGGCAGTCTGTCCAAACACTTGCAAATTGTGATTAGTGAGGTCCTGTAGGCTTGAAAAACGGGTCTTTATATTCTGCAAATCTGCAAGGATATTATCAGTCACTCCGCAAAGTTCCTTTATGTGAGCCTCCATTTTCCAGATCTTTTAAGACAGGAGTACTGGAAGAAGAGGAGAGGAGAAAAAAAAAACAATAGTGTTTACCTGTGGTAACACTGCAGAGAGAAAAAAAATTAAGGGAACTGCTCACCTGGAATGGTTGTGAGAAGTCACAACCACTATCATCACAGAAAGTTCACCCGGACATCTGATATCCACAGTTACAGCAGACAAAAAAGAGAAAAGAGAAAAAAAAAAAAAAACAATAGTGTTTACCTGTGGTAACACTGCAGAAAAAAAAAACACTTAAGGGAATTGCTCACCTGGAATGGTTGTGAGAAGTCACAACCACTGTCATCACAGAAAGTACAACCGGACATCCGATATCCACAGTTACAGCAGACACAGCCTTTCCAGACCCAGCAGACACTAACGTTTTGGCTTCAGAATCTTGTAATGTATGTAGTACAGTTCATATAGCGTCTTGTGCTTGGGTGCGATGAAAATACATGAGACACAGGTTTGATATAGAAAGTCTTGTATTACTTCATACAAGTTGGCAAAAATAGTCACACAGTTTGCAGACACAGAAGCAGGAGACACAGCAGGCCAGAGTAATCTAAACTCAGCAATCACTCTCCACAAGAGGTTCAGGATCTTCTTCTCTGTTACCGTAAGTCCATGCAAACGTGGGTCTTTCAAAGAGCAGGGTTCAGAGTCCACAAGTGCTTCAGAGTTCCTCAGTAGGAATAGCTGGAGTACAAGGTCCAAGGCTTTAGGAGTCAGGTCACAGGTTCACTGCAGGCTAGATTCTGAAGCACTGATTGCTCAGCTGTGGCTGCTTAAGAAGCAAAAGGAGAGAATCAGGGCGGGAACATGCAAGCTGGAAACTCCATTTTGACTGAGGGCAAGATAGCTGCAGCAAGACAGAAAGTAAAATGGCTGACGAACAAACTGAGTTTCAGGAACATGTACACAGAACCTTACAAAAAGTGTCAGTAACCTCAATACCACTAATATGTGGAAACATGTGCGGACAAAGCACGTAGTTGAGTTACAAAGACACACTGGAGATGTAGGCCAACCTAAAGCAGCACCTACATCTTCAGGTCGTGTTGGAGTCTCTTCCTCCAGCTCACACACAGCTGGTTCGGCTTCCTCACACGATCGCCATGGAAGAACCTCGGTCACTGTTGTCCAGAGACAAACTGTTATTCCACCCACAGCTGCAAGTTCCCTGTCATCCTCACACTCCCAGGCCACTGTACAGCCATCGGTAGCACAGGCATGGGATAAAAGACGGCCATACTCGGCAAATCATCCACGAGCACAGGCTCTGAATGCTGGCATTGCAAAACTCCTGTCCCTTGAAATGCTGTCATTCAGGCTGGTGGAGACTGACAGTTTCCGGAAATTAATGGCATTGGCAGTCCCACAATACAATGTGCCAAGCCGATTTTATTTCAGCAGGCAAGCCGTCCCTGCTCTGCAAAAGCATGTTGAGGGAAAAATTAAACATGCGCTACTAAACGCCGTCAGTAGCAAGGTCCACCTGACCACTGATGCGTGGACCAGTACCCATGGCCAGGGACGATACCTTTCCCTCACTGCCCATTGGGTCAATGTTGTGGAGCCGGGTACAGATGTTGAGAGTGGCGCTGGACGTGTTCTGCCAACTCCAAGGATTGCTGGAATCCAGTCTGTACACATTGACTCCTCCTCCTACTCCAGTTCCTCAGAATCATCGCAGCAGGAGCCGTCACGGTCTACCTCCACATGGACCCGTGAACGCTTACCTGTTGCGACCGATATGAGCACAGCCGTGGCCAAACGTCAACAGGCCGTCCTGAAATTAATTTCCATGGGGAATCGAAGCCACACAGCGCAGGAGGTCTGGAATGCCATCAAGCAGGAGAGCGACGTGTGGTTTTTGCCAGCGAATCTCCAGCCAGGCTTGGTAGTGTGTGACAATGGCCGAAATCTGGTGGCAGCTCTGGCCCTTGGCAACCTCACTCACATACCATGTCTGGCACATGTGCTCAACTTGGTCGTGCAGAGTTTTTTGAGGGACTATCCGGATCTTGATGCACTGCTGCACAAGGTCCGCCTAGAATGCGCTCACTTGCGACGTTCCAGCATGGCCAGATCGCGCATTGCAGCTCTGCAACGCAGATTGCGCCTTCCTGAACATCGCATCATATGTGACGTACTGTTGTGTTTCGGTAGCTGAGGAGTGCAGGTAAAAAAGGCAATACACCAGAGCAGTTGGAATCTATGAGATTGCAGTACCCTGACTTAACCACCACAACTAGAGGCAGCCGTGGAGCGTTCCTACGTTTGTCCTAGACGCCTCGTCACAGCCTGAGAAACTAACTACACCTAAAGATAGAAATAGGAAAGCTATGTAATGGCGGTTAGACAAGAGGAAATACTGACACAGAAAGAAAATAGTATGAGCAAACGCTGGGGCCCAAACTAACTAAATAGAAAAGGATAGGAAGGGTACTTACTGCAATCCCAGAAAACCCTGAAAAACACCAACTCTACTAATTTCAAAATCACCTGAGATCACACGACCTCTACCACCTAAATTAGTTCTCTGGTGTAACAAAATCAAAACAGCAGCCACTGAAAAAAGTGGAAAAAGCAAAGAACAAAACTCAGTGGCTGAACTAAACAGAGAGGGCAGAAGCCCCGGAGGGGACCCTGAAGGCCCCCAAAGAAGTGCAGGACAAAATGCAAAAATATAGCAAAAACACAAAAGAAGCAAAAGTCTTATCTGTAAGCAGGAGATGCAGAAACGACACAGCAGGCTACAAGGGAAACTGGAATGAAGGATTCGGACCAGAACAATTGATCACCGGCAACCCTGATGGGAAAATGACTCCCTTATATAAGACCAGTCAGTAACACCTGATTCCCAGTCCTCACAATCCTCACTAGCACCGCTTGTAACCACCAGAGGGAGCCTCTGCTCAGAACTCATCTCAAACCCATTCACAACAGTACCCCCCCCCTTGAGGAGGGGTCACCGAACCCTCATTTGAGCAACCAGGTCGGTCAGGATGAGTTCTATGATACGCACGGATAAGTCTCCTAGCATGGATGTCCGAAGCAAACACCCAAGAATTGTCTTCCTGACCATAACCTCTCCATTTAACCAAATACTGGAGTTTCCGTCTAGAAAAACGAGAATCCAATATTTTCTCAACCACATACTCCAGATTGCCCTCAACCAAAACAGGGTCAGGAGGCACAGCAGCAGGAACCACTGGCTCAACAAACCTCTTCAACAAGGACTTGTGGAACACGTTATGGATCTTAAATGTCCCTGGAAGAAGCAAACGAAAAGAAACAGGATTAATAATCTCCATGATCTTATAAGGTCCAATGAACCTAGGCTTAAATTTAGGAGATGCTACTCTCATAGGAATATTCTTTGAGGACAACAAGACCAAGTCCCCCACTTTAAACCGAGGACCATCAGTCCTATGCCGGTTAGCAAACCGCTGGGCCTTCTCCTGAGAGAGGGACAACCTCTCCACTACCTGGTCCCAAATCTGTTGCATACGCTCCACAACAGAGTCAACACCTGGACAGACAGAAGCCTCAGTCTGTCCTGAAGAAAATCGAGGGTGAAACCCAGAATTACAGAAAAACGGAGACATCAAAGTGGCAGAGCTAGCCCTATTATTAAGAGCAAACTCAGCCAAAGGCAAAAAAGAGACCCAGTCATCCTGATCAGCAGACACAAAGCATCTTAGATAAGTCTCCAATGTCTGGTTTGTTCTCTCAGTTTGACCATTGGTCTGAGGATGAAATGCAGAGGAGAAAGACAATTGAACACCCAGTTTAGAACAAAAAGTCCTCCAAAATCTGGAAACAAACTGGACTCCTCTGTCAGACACAATGTTCTCAGGAATGCCGTGTAAACGAACCACGTGCTGAAGGAACAACGGCACCAATTCAGAGGAGGAAGGCAACTTAGGTAATGGCACAAGATGTATCATTTTGGAAAACCTATCACAAATTACCCAGATGGTGGTCATTCTATGGGTCCATGGTCTCTTGGGCACAGACAATGGCATCAACAAACCACTAGAGCGAGAGCAAGGCTTGGAGCGAGAGCAAGTCCCGCAGGACTGCACAAATTCCCTGACATCACGAGACAAGGTAGGCCACCAAAAGGACCGGCTAACCAAGTCTCTGGTACCAAAAATTCCGGGATGCCCAGCCAATGCGGAACAATGAATCTCAGACATCACACTCTTTTTCCATTGGTCCGGGACAAACAATTTTCCAACAGGGCAGCGCTCGGGCCTATCCTCCTGACACCCCTCCAGAGCAAGTCTCAAATTGGGTGAGATGGCGGAAAGAACTACACCCTCTTTCAAAATAACAGAAGGATCAGATAACTCAGGAGAGTCCGCAAGGAAACTCCTCGAGAGGGCATCCGCCTTAACATTCTTAGTGCCAGGAAGAAAGGAAACCACAAAATTAAAACGTGTGAAAAACAAGGCCCACCTGGCCTGTCTAGGATTGAGTCGCTTGGCAGATTCCAGATAGACCAGATTCTTATGGTCCGTAAGGACCACCACCTGATGTTTGGCTCCCTCCAGCCAATGTCTCCACTCTTCAAAAGCCCACTTCATGGCCAATAACTCCCGATTACCTACGTCATAATTACGTTCAGTAGGAGAAAATTTTCGAGAGAAAAAGGCACAAGGGTTACTTTTAGAGGTCTCTGGATCTTTTTGGGACAAAACGGCACCTGCCCCAATTTCAGAGGCATCAACCTCCACCTGAAATGGCAGAGAAACATCAGGCTGCCGTAGAACAGGAGCAGAAGTGAATCTCTGCTTAAGTTCCTGAAATGCAGAGACTGCCTCAGGAGGCCAATTCACCACATCAGAACCCTTTCTGGTCAAATCAGTTAATGGTTTAACAATAACCGAGAAATTACCAATAAATTTACGATAAAATTTGGCAAAACTCAAAAATCTCTGAAGAGTCTTTAATGAAGTAGGTTGGACCCAATCACAGATGGCCTGAACCTTGACCGGGTCCATTTCAATAACAGATGGGGACAAAATGAATCCCAGAAATGAGATCCTCTGTACGCCAAAAAGACACTTTGATCCCTTCACATACAGAGCATTCTCTCTCAAAATCTGGAATACAGTTTGAACATGTTTCACATGAGAGTCCCAGTCATTAGAAAAAATCAAGATATCATCCAAATAAACAATCAGAAATTTGTCCACAAAATCCCTGAAAATGTCATTCATGAAGGACTGGAAGACGGAAGGAGCATTAGTGAGCCCAAAGGGCATCACTAGGTACTCAAAATGCCCTTCAGGGGTATTGAATGCCGTCTTCCATTCATCCCCGTGCTTAATGCGAATAAGGTTATACGCCCCCCTGAGGTCAAGCTTGGTAAACCAAGTAGCGTTTTTCACCCTGGAAAACAGGTCAGAAATCAAGGGTAACGGGTATTGATATTTCACAGTAATATTGTTCAAGAGACGATAATCAATACACGGCCTTAATGAACCATCTTTTTTGGCCACAAAGAAAAAACCAGCACCTAAGGGTGAAGAGGATGGTCTGATATGACCCTTCTCCAATGATTCCTTGATATAAGACCGCATAGCGTCATGTTCAGGTACAGACAAGTTAAAAAGGCGACCTTTAGGGAATTTACTACCCGGCACTAATTCAATAGCGCAGTCATAGCTCCTATGGGGAGGCAAGGATGCAGATTTACTTTCGCTAAACACATCAGAAAAATCAAACAAAAAGTCAGGAACATCCTGAGCCTGGGGGGAGGCAGAAAAAACAGGAGTGTTGGTATTAACACATTGGCAGCCCCAACTGGTTACAGACACAGATTTCCAATCCAAAACAGGATTATGAGACTGTAACCAAGGGAAACCCAGCACGATAATGTCATGCAGATTATATAGAACCAAAAATTTGCAGCACTCCTGGTGATCAGGTTCAACCCTCATTATCACCTGAGTAGAAAACTGGGGTTTATTCTCAGCCAAAGGGGTAGAATCGATCCCCAGTAGGGGAATAGACTTCTGTAGGGGTATCAAGGGAAACCCACAACGTTTAGCAAAATCATAATCCATCAGGTTAATAGCTGCTCCAGAATCAATGAAAGCCTGAGCAGAAAATGAGGACAGAGAGCATATCAGAGTGACAGTTAATAAAAACTTAGTCTGAACACTACCCAAGACAACTGAGCGTGCAAAACGTCTTCCCCGCTTAGGGCAGACTGAAATAGCATGAGAGGCATCACCACAGTAGAAACATAACCCATTGCGCTTTCGAAACTCATGATGCTGTGCCCCAGACACCACTCTATCACACTGCATGGGTTCAGAAGCTGGTTCACAAGGCAACACCATTCCACGCATACTTCTCCGCTCACGCAAACGTCTGTCAATTTGAATCGCTAATGACATAGAATCATTGAGACCAGAGGGACAGGGAATCCCACCATAACATCCTTTACATTATCTGACAGACCCTTCCGGAAAAGGGCCGCCAAAGCGTCGTCATTCCATTTGGTCAGGACTGCCCACCTACGGAATCTCTGACAGTATAACTCAGCGTCATCAAGCCCCTGATTTAATGCCAACAAGGTTTTTTCAGCTTGATCAGTGACATTAGGCTCATCGTACAATAACCCCAAAGCCTGAAAAAACGCATCAACATCACTCAAAACAGGATCCCCAGGTATCAGGGAAAAAGCCCAATCCTGAGGATCGCCGCGCAGGAGAGAGATGATAATTTGAACCTGCTGCGCTGCGTTTCCTGAGGACTTAGATTTTAAGGCAAAAAACAATTTACAATTATTTTTGAAATTCTGAAACTTAGCTCGATCCCCCAAAAACAAATCCGGCATGGGGATCCCAGGTTCCACAATAGGCAACCTAGCAAGATATGCAGCAATACTCTGAACCTCAGTGGCAAGCTGATCCACACGGCCAGACAACTGTGCAAACTCCATTGGGAGAAAAGATCCTCCCCAGCACCCAGAGATACAGAGGAAAAAAAAAAAAAATGCAACAAACAGAAAAATATCTCTGACAACTCTGACAACCTTTTTTCTTTCACAATATTTTTTTTTCCCTTCTGTGAGTACCATACAATTTTCAATTTTTTGGACCGGTGATACTGTTGTGTTTCGGTAGCTGAGGAGTGCAGGTAAAAAAGGCAATACACCAGAGCAGTTGGAATCTATGAGATTGCAGTACCCTGACTAACCACCACAACTAGAGGCAGCCGTGGAGCGTTCCTACGTTGGTCCTAGACGCCTCGTCACAGCCTGAGAAACTAACTACACCTAAAGATAGAAATAGGAAAGCTATCTGCCCCGGAGCAGAACCCCAAAGATAACAGAAAGCCCCCAAACATGTAATGGCGGTTAGACAAGAGGAAATACTGACACAGAAAGAAAATAGTATGAGCAAACGCTGGGGCCCAAACTAACTAAATAGAAAAGGATAGGAAGGGTACTTACTGCAATCTCAGAAAACCCTGAAAAACACCAACTCTACTAATTTCAAAATCACCTGAGATCACACGACCTCTACCACCTAAATTAGTTCTCTGGTGTAACAAAATCAAAACAGCAGCCACTGAAAAAAGTGGAAAAAGCAAAAGAAAAAACTCAGTGGCTGAACTAAACAGAGAGGGCAGAAGCCCCCGGAGGGGACCCTGAAGGCCCCCAAAGAAGTGCAGGACAAAATGCAAAAATATAGCAAAAACACAAAAGAAGCAAAAGTCTTATCTGTAAGCAGGAGATGCAGAAACGACACAGCAGGCTACAAGGGAAACTGGAATGAAGGATTCAGACCAGAACAATTGATCACCGGCAACCCTGATGGGAAAATGACTCCCTTATATAAGACCAGTCAGTAACACCTGATTCCCAGTCCTCACAATCCTCACTAGCACCGCTTGTAACCACCAGAGGGAGCCTCTGCTCAGAACTCATCTCAAACCCATTCACAACAACGTACCCACCAGGTGGAATTCCACGTTACATATGTTGGAGCGGTTGTGTGAGCAGCAGACAGCAGTAATGGAGTATCAGCTGCAACAGGCGCAATCAACACGCAATTTGCGCCGTTCACACTTCACCACTACTGAGTGGGCCTCTATGAAGGACATCTGCCACGTTTTGCGTGCGTTTGATGAGTCAACGCGGATGGCGAGTGCAGATGATGCACTAGTCAGCCTGACTGTCCCCCTTATCTGCCTGCTTCAAAAAACACTGGAAGCACTAAGGGATGAGGTTTTGGAAGAGGTGGAGGATGAGGAGACACAAATTCCATCACCTTTTGGACAGTCAGCGCAACGTGGTTCCTCCCAAAGGGCTTTGCAGGGCTCACTTTGTGAGGAGGATGAGGAGGAGTCAATGGAGGAGGAAGAAATCGCTACAGAGGGAGGTACACAATGCTCTAGTCAGTATGTAGAGCGAGGGTGGGGTGATGCAGAGCAGGTACAGATGACGCCTCTTACAGAGGACAACGTTTCTTGGCCAGTTGGGAGTCTGCAGCACATGGTTGATTTCATGTTGCAGTGCCTGAGAAACGACCGCCGCATCACCCACATTCTCACCACGTCTGATTATTGGGTGTACACCCTCCTAGACCCTTGCTACCGGGACAACTTACAAAGCCTCATCACACCGTTGAACCGGGAGCGTAAAATGCGGAGTACAAAGACACACTGGTGCAATCCATAATGTTCTCCATTCCAGCCGAGAACGCTGCTGCTACTGCTTTACAAAGCAGCTCTGTGCGTGGAGGCAATGGAGACAGCTCTGCAACAAGAGGGAGCACAAGCAGCGCCTCTACACAGGGGGGCAAGACCAGTATGTTCCAAATGTGGCAAAGTTTTGTGTCAGCGCCACCAATGTCTACACCATCCGAGACGCCTCCAGTCACCAGGAGGCAACGTTTCCGTAAGATGGTGACAGACTACTTGTCTTGCCCTCTCAGTGTACTCCCAGATGGCTCTTCCCCTTTCAAGTTTTGGGTCTCTAAGCTGGATACATGGCCAGAGCTTAGCCAGTATGCATTGGAGGTGCTGGCTTGCCCTGCTGCCAGTGTATTATCGGAGCGCGTCTTTAGTGCTGCAGGTGGTGTACTAACAGACCGTCGCATGCGACTATCCTCCGATAATGTAGACCGGCTTACTTTTCTGAAAATGAACAAGGCATGGATCTCGCCAGAATTTGCCTGTCCGTTTTCAGATTAAATAACTGGTTGGCAACGTTATCAATTTCTCCTGTTATGTTCATCTATCTACCACCTGAACTCTACTCCCTGGGATACAACACTGCCAGTCTGAGGGGAATGATCAGTTAACAACCAAAATGTTATCCCAACAGATAGTAGCGCAACGACTCCAGTGCCCACTTGATCGACAGGCACTCTCTCTCTCTACAATGCTGTATCTGGTTTCAGCTGGAGTTAGCTTTCGACTCTGGAAAGTAATGTGATGCTTCTCCCCGTTAACCTCCTGAGGCAAAACGGCCCCCACACCTACCTCTAACGCATCAGTCTGGACAATGAATTCTCTTTTGAAGTCGGGTGTGATCAAAAATGGTGACACACACACAGTGCCCCTTTTAGTTTTACAAACGCTTCTTCAAGCTGATCATTCCATCGCACCATTACTTAATTCCTGCCTTTTAGGCAGTCATTTAACGGCGCCGACAGTGTTGCAAAATTGTGAATAAGCCGCCGGTAGTATCACACTAACCCCAAAAACCCTTTCACTTGTTTAGTGGTGAGGGGACGGGGCCAGTTTTGGATTGCCTCCACTTTGTTTATTTGGCCTTTGATAACTCCTCTCACAATCACATACCCCAGGTAGCGATCTTCCTCCAACCCTATGGAACACTTCTTTGGGTTGGCAGTTAGCTCTGCTTGTCTCAGCGAATCTATCACCGCCTGTACCTTGGCTAAGTGACTTTCCCAGTCTGTACTGTACACCACAATATCGTCCAGATTGGCCGTGGCATATCGGCGATGAGGACGAAGAACAACGTCCATTAACCTCAATAATGTCGCTGGAGCGACATGCAACCCGAAGGGTAGGACTATATACTGGAACTGTCCCTCGGGTGTTAAAAAAGCCGTTTTCTCTCTCGCTGCTTTTGTTAGTGGCACCTGCCAATACCCTTTTGTGAGGTCAATGAGTGAAAAATAACGTGCCGCCTGCCCAAATCGCTCTATTAACTCATCGACCCGGGGCATGGGGTAGGCGTCAAAGTTAGAAATTTCATTCAGTTTTCTGAAGTCATTACAGAACCTTAGTGTCCCATCTGGCTTTGGTATTAGGACTATTGGGCTGGCCCACTCACTCTGGGACTCTTCAATGACCCCTAACTGCAGCATCTTCTTGACCTCTTCCAAGATGGCTTGTCGCCGGGCCTCAGGCACCCGATATGGCTTTAATCGTACTTTGCCCTGCGGCTCAGTGACAATGTCATGTTGTATTAGGGAGGTACGACCAGGAAGGTCAAAAAAAAATTCTGTATTTCGGCTAACAAACTCTCTGACTTCCTGAACTTGTCTGTGCGACAAAGTGTCTGATATTTTGATGGCGGAGAGGACTTCTCTTGCCTTCTCCTGAGGCAAGGAAGCCATCTGTACTGGAAATGCAGGCCGTGGACAATCCTGACCAAGCGGGTCTCTGTCTTTCCATGGTTTGAGCAGATTCACATGGTATACGTGTTCTGGCTTTCTCCGCCCTGGTTGGTGTATTTTATAGTTTTCTGGTCCCACCTTCTCTATAATGTCGTAGGGTCCCTGCCACCTTGAAAGGAACTTACTATCCACTGTAGGCACAAGTACCAACACCCGATCCCCAGGGTTAAAGGACCTTACCCGTGCCTCCCGGTTATAGTCCTGCCTCTGTGACCTTTGTGCTGATTCCATATGTTCTCGGACTAATGGTAGGACTGTCTCCATTCTCTCTTGCATTTTGGCCACATGTTCTATCACACTTTTGTGTGGAGTTGTATGGTTTTCCAAGGCCTCTTTAGCTATATCGAGTAAGCCACGGGGATGTCTGCCATATAATAGTTCAAAGGGCGAGAACCCCGTAGATGCCTGGGGCACCTCCCGCACTGCAAACATCAGGTATGGCAACAAGAGATCCCAGACCTTAGCATCTTTAGAGACTTTTTTTTTCAACATATTCTTCAGGGTTTTATTGAACCTTTCTACTAAACCGTCTGTTTGGGGATGATAGACCGATGTGCGCAACTGTTTAACACGTGGCAGAGTTCCTTCATGATTTTTGACATAAAGGGGGTCCCCTGATCTGTTAAGATTTCTTGAGGGATTCCCACTCGAGAGAACATACCCATGAGTTATTTTGCGATCAGTTTTGACGAGGTGTGTCGCAGGGGAATAGCCTCAGGATACCTGGTAGCGTAATCTAGAACTACGAGAATGTGTTGATGACCCCTTGCTGATTTATTAACCGTCCACACAGATCCATTGGCTATTCTCTCAAACGGTACCTCTATAATTTGTAATGGCACCAAGGGACTCTGAAAATGAGGCTGCGGACTGGTTACCTAGCACACGGGACAAGAGTAACAATAACGTTTAACTTATTCATAGACCCATAGCCAGTAAAACCGTTGTAGAATTCTGTCTAGGGTTTTCTTTGGTCCCAAATAGTGTTGAGCATTCCGATACCGCAAGTATCGGGTATCGGCCGATATTCGCGTTATCGGAATTCCGATACTTAATTCCGATACTTTTTCCATATCGTATACCGGAATCGGAAGTTCCCATAATTCTTTGAGAGGCAATGTGATTTTAGTCAGCCAATGAGGAATCCTACGAAGTGTGGGCACATCCTGTAATGATGCGGTCATCTTAACTAATGGCATGGCTGTGATTGGCTGCTGAAATGATGTCAGAATGCACTATAAAAGGCGCCGCAGCCATTTTAGCGTCACTGTGCTGTGAACTCAGTTAGGGACAGAACGCTGCTGTGCTGACTCTGAGGGACAGTTAGATATTGCGATTTTGTGTACTACTGTGCTTGAGGCAGGCTAGTTTACCAACCGCTGTGTAAAGCTTCATTTTGCCAGTGTTGTTTTAACAGCTCTGTGCAAGGTGTGTGTGTGACAGTGCAGGTGACGCTGCAGTTTGCTCTGCATCCACCGCTGTTTGTAGGCATCTGCACGTGTCACTTTTTTTTTTTTTTTTTTTTTTATTTTATTTAGTGGAATTGGTGCAGCTCCATTATATTAGAAAAAAATCAAATCTATTAGTGTGACGTGCTTCCATCCGTATACAATACATTGGTTGCAAACACTATAGAAGTACAGAAAGGAGCTTTTCACAGATTGTGGACAGTTGTGTTTCAGTGTTCACTTCAGTCTGTGTTTTTTACTTTTTTGAGTGCAGATCACGCTCCAGTTACATGTTCAAGCACTGCTGCTTGTACTCTGCTGAGCGTGTCTCAGTGGCTCATCCTTTTCATTTATCTCCAATTGGTTCTGCTACATTCCATTTAAAATAAATCTAATCTATTAGTGTGACGCGCTTCCATCCGTATACAATACATTGGTTGCAAACACTATAGAAGTACAGAAAGGAGCTTTTCACAGATTGTGGACAGTTGTGTTTCAGTGTTCACTTCAGTCTGTGTTTTTTACTTTTTTGAGTGCAGATCACGCTCCAGTTACTTGTTCAAGCACTGCTGCTTGTACTCTGCTGAGCGTGTCTCAGTGGCTCATCCTTTTCATTTATCTCCAATTGGTTCTGCTACATTCCATTTAAAATAAATCTAATCTATTAGTGTGACGCGCTTCCATCCGTATACAATACATTGGTTGCAAACACTATAGAAGTACAGAAAGGAGCTTTTCACAGATTGTGGACAGTTGTGTTTCAGTGTTCACTTCAGTCTGTGTTTTTTACTTTTTTAGTGCAGATCACGCTCCAGTTACATGTTCAAGCACTGCTGCTTGTACTCTGCTGAGCGTGTCTCAGTGGCTCATCCTTTTCATTTATCTCCAATTGGTTCTGCTACATTCCATTTAAAATAAATCTAATCTATTAGTGTGACGCGCTTCCATCCGTATACAATACATTGGTTGCAAACAATATAGAAGTACACAAACGGGCCTTTCACAGCTACTGAACATGGGTTTTTAATTTTTAACTAAAATATGTATTTTTTCAAATGACACAAATATAAGTAATGTTGAAGAGGAATAGTCCTACATCCATTGTTTGCACAATATTACAGGTGTACATCATGTCCCTTAATCAACAATGTATTATTATATTTACTTGTATGCTTTTATTTAAAAGCCAAGAACACAGAAGGATAACCTTCGCACTGCAGCTGTTGTCAAAGTTCAACCCACATTATGCACTTCCAACATTGCAGCATTTGAGGCATGATGTGAGTTGGATTGGTCAAAGTTATGGAGTGAGAAGGTTCACCATCAGTACCCTATAGCATAAGTATGCTTTTGTGTTAGCATTTGTGTTAGACATGTGGATATCTGCCATAATATGTCACAATTATTTAGTTACAGATTTGTTACCAACACTAATCATTGAATGGTTTTAAATTTGACGTTTCACTTGTTTACAGCTTAGAAATAAGGGTGTAGCCTGATATCTATGTGTAGCACTAGCCACTTTAACATGTCATGTTTTTTTAAACATGTGTAGCTAGGTAGCAGTAATTTTTGCCGGACACACAGCAGGGAACAGCAGGCGTTACTGAACCCCACTATCACTATAGCTTGTGTATTGGTCTGTGGACACGACACTTCTGAGCAGCAACTGGCAGTGTTGTAGCCCAGGGAGTATAGCTCAGGTGGTAGAAAGATGAACATAACAGGAGACATGGAAAACGTTGCCAACCAGTTAGTTAATCTGAAACCGGACAGGCAAATTCAGGCGAGATCCATGCCTAGTTCATTTTCAGAAAAGTAAGCCGTTCTACATTATCGTAGGATAGTCGCATGCAACGGTCTGTTAGTACACCACCTGCAGCAGTAAAGACGCGCTCCGATAATACACTGCCAGCAGATCAAGCCAGCACCTCCAATGCATACTGGCTAAGCTCTGGCCATGTATCCAGCTTAGAGACACAAAACTTGAATGGGGAAGAGCCATCTGGGAGTACACTGAGAGGGCAAGACATGTAGTCTGTCACCATCTTACGGAAATGTTGCCTCCTGCTGACTGGAGCCGTCTCGGATGGTGTAGACATTGGTGGCGCTGCCACAAAACTTCGACACATTTGGAACATACTGTTCTTGCCCTGTGCAGAGGCGCTGCTTGTGCTCCCTCTTGTTGCAGAGCTGTCTCCACTGCCTCGACGCACAGAGCTGCTTTGTAAATCAGTAGCAGCAGCAGTGCTCTCGGCTGGAATGGAGAACATTATGGATTGCACCAGTGTGTCTTGGTACTTCCGCATTTTACGCTCCCGGTTCAACGGTGTGATGAGGCTTTGTAAGTTGTCCCGGTAGCGAGGGTCTAGGAGGGTGTACACCCAATAATCAGACGTGGTGTGAATGTGTTCGATGCGGCGGTCGTTTCTCAGCCACTGCAGCATGAAATCAACCATGTGCTGCAGACTCCCAACTGGCCAAGAAACGTTGTCCCCTGCAAGAGGCGTCATCTCCGCCTGCTGTGCATCACCCCACCCTTGGTCTACATACTGACTAGAGCATTGTCTACCTCCCTCTGGAGCGATGTCTTCCTCCTCCATTGACTCCTCCTCATCCTCCTCACAAAGTCCTTCAAATACATATAAATTTACAAAATTTAAAACTCAAAATTTAAAAACTTTGTATCATAATTCTGTAACATCAGTTTATGGAAACACAATAGCATTACAAAAGGATAGACAAAAAATGTACATTATGTGCTTTGTAAATACATTAAAAGTTTGTAATGGTTATGAAAATATAGACAGCGACTCTGGAGGTTCAATTGTTGATACAGCATGGTACTTTGAAAGTCCTCCAGCCCTTTGTGAGGAACCACGTTGCGCTGACTGTCCAGAAGGTGATGGAATTTGTGACTCCTCATCCTCCACCTCTTCCAAAACCTCATGCCTTAGTGCTTGCAGTGTTTTTTGAAGCAGGCAGATAAGGGGGACAGTCAGGCTGACTAGTGCATCATCTGCACTCGCCATCCGCGTTGACTCATCAAACGCACGCAAAACGTGGCAGATATCCTTCATAGAGTTATTCGCCACTCATTACACTGGCAGTGGCTGCCCATTCATTATAGGATCCAATTCTAATTACTGGTTCTCACCAACATAGCTCTCCACAGCGCAGCACCCCCCTACATCTCCTCCCTTATTTATATTTATCGGCCTAACCGACTGCTGCACTCTGCAAACGACCTTCGACTAACCTCTGCACTAATCCGTACCTCCCACTCCCAACTCCAAGACTTCACCCGCGCTGCGCCAATCCTCTGGAATGCTCTACCCCAAGAAATTAGGACTATCCGCAATTTGGATGGTTTCAGGCGCTCCCTCAAAACACATTTGTTCACAGTGGCCTATCACATTCACTAATCAAAGTCATTCTATGTGTAATTCTGTGTGTGTAGCCCATTCACTATCTCCATGCATCCCTCACTTCCTTAAAATGGCTGGACCATCATTGTAAAAACACCATTGTATATAAACACCTGTACTTTGTATCTCCCACACCTCATTGTAGATTGTAAGCTTTCACCAGCAGGGGCGGCTGATTTTGCTTTAATTATTGTATTGTTAACGTTGTTACTTATGACTCGTGTTTTGAAACTGTTAAACTGTAAAGCACTGCGGAATATTATGGCGCTATATAAATAAATAATATTATTATTCTTATTATAGAGGCCCACTCAGTAGTGGTGAAGTGTGAACGCCGCAAATTGCGAGTTGACTGCGTCTGATGCAGCTGATACTCCATTACTGTTGGCTGCTGCTCACACAACCGCTCCAACATATGTAACGAGGAATTCCACCTGGTGGGTACGTCACATATGATGCGATGTTCATGAAGGTGAAATCTGCGTTGCAGAGCTGCAATCAGCGATGTGGCCATGCTGGAACGTCGCAAGTGAGCGCACTCTAGGCGGACCTTGTGCAGCAGTGCATCAAGATCCGGATAGTCCCTCAAAAAACTCTGCACGACCAAGTTGAGCACATATGACAGACATGGTATGTGAGTGAGGTTGCCAAGGCCCAGAGCTGACACCAGATTTCGGCCATTGTCACCACTACCAAGCCTGCCTGTAGATTCTCTTCCAAAAACCACACGTCGCTCTCCTGCTTTATGGCATTACAGAGCTCCTGCGCTGTGTGGCTAAGATTCCCCATGGAAATTAATTTCAGGATGGCCTGTTGACATTTGGACACGGCTGTGCTCATATCGGTCGCAACAGGTAAACGTTCACGGGTCCATGTGGAGGTAGACCGTGACGGCTCCTGCAGCGATGATTCTGAGGAACTGGAATAGGAGGAGGAATCAATGTGTACAGACTTGATTCCTGCAATCCTTGGAGTTGGCAGAACACGTACAGCGCCACTCGCAAGATCAGTACCCGGCTGCACAACATTGACCCAATGGGCAGTGAGGGAAAGGTATTGTCCCTGGCCATGGGTGTTAGAACCCTCTTGTTAGGTTTTGTTTCAGTTTGCTGGTCACATGACCTTTTTTCCCTATTTAGTCTGGCTCCGCCCTTCTGGCTTTGCTTGACTTCATTGTATTATCTACTGTTAAGCTAGCCGGGTGCTTAGGTGCCTTAATCTGTGAGTTTTGCTTGATGTTAGGATCACAAAGTATTTATTTTTCTGTTTAATTATCCATGCTACAATTTATGTTAGGAGGTGTCCACCTTTTCTCCCAGTCCCTAGATCTTGTAGGGATTACTCCCTCGCAACTATAGGTCTTCGTTCACACTAGATGAGGACTTTAGCGGGTCTGGTCGCAGGATCAGGTTCCCCGTTACATCGTAGGGATTCAGCTTAGTTGTATTGTAGGACAGAATTCCCTTCTTTCCTTACTGGTTGTAGCAGATCATAACAATGGGTACTGGTCCACGCATCGGTGGTCAGGTGGACCTTGCTACTGAGGGCTTTTAGTAGCGCATGTTTAATTTTTCCCTCAACATGCTTTTGCAGACCAGGGACGGCTTGCCTGCTGAAATGAAATCGGCTTGGCACATTGTATTGTGGGATTGACAATGATATTCAGTTACGGAAACTGTCTGTCTCCACCAGCCTGAATCACAGCATTTCAAGGGACAGGAGTTTTGCAATGCCAGCATTCAGAGCCTGTGCTCGTGCATGGTTTGCGGAGTATGGCCGTCTTTTATCCCATGCCTGTGCTACCGCTGGCTGTTTTGTGGCCTGGGAGTGTGAGGATGACAGGGAACTTGCTGCTGTGTGTGGAATAACAGTTTGTCTCTGGACAACAGTGGCCGAGGTTCTTCCATGGCGATCCTGTGAGGAAGCATAACCAGCTGTGTGTGAGCTCGATGAAGAGGCTTCAACACAACCTGAAGATGTAGGTGCTGCTGTAGGTTGGCCTACATCTCTAGTGTGTCTTTGTAACTCAACTATGTGCTTTGTCCGCACATGTTTCCACATATTTGTGGTATTGAGGTGACTGACACTTTTAGCTATTTTTAATTTTTAATTACACAGCTTGCATTTCACATAGCAAATATCATGTGCAAGTGTGTGAAAAAAGGACCACGCAGTGCAAGTCCTGGGAGCGCACGTTTTGACTTTTGGAAGACAACTGCTCCGAACAGGTGCCAAACTGGAGGCTACAGGCAACCGAGTCTGCAGCCTAACTCTCCCTCCTGTTTGTACCGTTGGGGCAATGTCTTCCTCTATCTTCCTTCTATCACTAACCATTTCTCTAGGCCTCTCCCAGCTTTCAACCAAAGTACTGGTTCTCACCCACAAAGCTCTCCACAGTGCAGCACCCCTCCTACATCTCCTCCCTCATTTCTATCTATCGGCCTAACCGACTGCTGCGCTCTGCAAACGACTTTCGACTAACCTCTGCACTAATACGTACCTCCCACTCCCGACTCCAAGACTTCTCCTGCTCTACGCCAATCCTCTGGAATGCTGTACCCCAAGAAATTAGGACTATCCACAATTTGCATGGTTTCAGGCGCTCCCTCAAAACACATTTGTTCAGAGCGGCCTATCACATTCACTAATCAAAGTCATTCTATGTATTCTGTGTAAGTGTGTGTGTGTCTCTAGCCCATTCACTATCTCCATCCCTCAGTCCCTTAAGATGGCTGGAACATCATTGTAAATGCACCATTGTATATAAACACCTATACTTTGTATCTCCCCCATCTCATTGTACATTGTAAGCTGTCACGAGCAGGGGCGACTTATTTAGCTTAAATTATTGTATTGTTAACGTTGTTACTTATGACTTGTGTTCTGAAACTGCTAAACTGTAAAGCGCTGTGGAATATGATGGCGCTATATAAATAAATATTATTATTATTCCTCTGAGCTGCTCCCACCACCTTCCTGTTCTTCATGCCATGTTGGGTATTGGACCTCATCATCTCCACTACCCTCTTCCAACACCTGCTGTTGGGTGGTCTGGCCAGCACCATGCTCAACAGAAACTGGCACCTGGGTCTCATCATCATCATCAGATGCGTTCTGCGGTGTGCTGACCATCGGCACTGTCTCACCCGCCTCTTCAGATTCAGAGAGACACAGCTGTTGCGCATCACTGCATACTCCCTCTTCTTCACATTACAGAATGCTGCTTGGCTGGGCCCCTGTTTGCAAGCCAATAGATTATGAGAACAGAAGCAGACACTCAGCTGGCTCCTGTACAGAACTCTCTGACTGCCTGGGCAATTTGCCAGGCGGTGAAGAGACAGATGGTTGCCCAACAGTGCTGTGGTCCTGAGAGGAGGTGGAAGCAATTGAAGTCGATGCATTGGCTGAGATCCAAACAACAACGGCTTCAATTTGTTCTTCCCGCAGCAGGGGGGTACTCCGAGCTCCTACAAAAGTGCGCATAAAGGAACGCTCACGGCCCGGGGAAAACTGGTGGATGCTGTGTCACTGGGGGCCGCAGCAGCCACAGAATCCCCACGTCCTCTCCCTGAAGAAACTCCACGACCACGTGCCTTACTCCCTGCCTTCTTCATCTTGGTAGATTGATAAAGAAAGTCTGAAAAGTTATAAGGCCTAAGTGTGGTTATTCCGCAGAGACTGCAGTGAACACTGCACACAACTGTTCAGTAGGTGTGAAAGGCCCCTTTGTGTACTTCTATAGTGTTTGCAACCAATGTATTGTATACGGATGGAAGCGCGTCACACTAATAGATTTTATTTATTTGTAATAGAATGGAGCAGCAACAATTAGAGAAAAATTTCAAGGATGTGCCAGTGACACACGCTCAGCAGACTACAACCAGCAGTGGTTGAAGAACTAACTGGAGCGTGATCTGCACTCCAAAAAGGAAAACCTCAGACTACAGTGAACACTGCACACAACTGTTCACTACCCAACGCGTCTCAGCAGGAAGGCAGTCTGTGCGTCAAAACAAAGGCGCAAGCATACATCCACGTACCCTGTTTATAAAGCTATATAAAAAAAATTATGTAGTAGTGACGCACACTTTATTGAGGTACAGTATTACATCGCCATTCACCATCTGTGGCTATGCAGTCTCATCTATATATACCTTATCTATCCGTTGTCATGCTTGCAAGTCGACAGTCAGGCATAAATAGCAATTTTCACTATGCACTATGCACTTTTTAAAGGTTATGTTTGTTAATAAACATGATTATTGCCACATATTATGAGTATTACATGATGGAAATTGTATAATTTTGTATAAACTGTTTAGTGACATTATTCAGCAAATGTAACATTTTAGTAATGTCACAGATAACTTGTAATGCTGATGATGTTTTGAAGTCAGACATTCATTGTCTATACAATAAAAATGGTGTACATACTGTTACTTATCCATCATTAATGGATTCAGATATGTACTTGTATGCTTTTATGTACAACCGTATAGCAGATTCCTTAACTAATTTATTTTGTGGTTTGCATTGCTGTTCAACATGTTAATGTATGTGTTTATGTTTGTCAATTCTTTATTTATCTAGATATTAGTTTAAATGAAATCATCATCTTATGGTAGTAAAGGTTATCTTTCTCTTGTTTGAAGTATAGACATTTAAAATTGACAGGTAACAAGGAAATTACTTGATCTAGTATTTAAACATCCTCCTTGACCCTGGGCTCCAACACCGCCAGTTGTTGCTCGGAAGTGCTGTTAGCACAGTCAACACTTGCTCCTGTGTTACTGGGTTCAGTAACGTCAGCTGGTCCTCGGTTGTGCCATTGGCTCTTTTCCTTCTGCTGCCCCTCCGGGTTCCAGCACAGTCAGCTGGTCCTCGTTACTTGCATTGGCTCTTGTACCTTCTGCTACCCGTCCGGGTTCCAGTACCGTCAACTGGTTCTCCGCAGTGCCTTTGGCCTAGGTGCCTCCATCTCGGTATCCGAGTTCCAGCAACGTCTGCTGGTCCTTGGTAGTGCTTTGGAGCACAGGTACCTCCTGCTTAGTAACCGTGTCCCAGTAACGTCAACTGGTCCTCGGTTGTGCCATTGGCTCTTTTCCTTCTGCTGCCCCTCCGGGTTCCAGTACCGTCAACTGGTTCTCCGCAGTGCCTTTGGCCTAGGTGCCTCCATCTCGGTATCCGAGTTCCAGCAACGTCTGCTGGTCCTTGGTAGTGCTTTGGAGCACAGGTACCTCCTGCTTAGTAACCGTGTCCCAGTAACATCAGCTGGTACAAGATTGTGCTACAAATACAAGATACGGAACAAGAGACACAAGAACAATAAGCAGAAGATCTAAAAGCAGAAGAACATGAAGTATAAGACCAAAATGAAGAGCAAAATATATGCTCTAAATTCTAAGCAGAAGAAGACTAAGCAGTGTATGGGGGTGAGTCCGTTCCTCCTCGTGGTGCCCCTGGAAAATGCCTGCTGCTGCAGGCTAAACTGAACACGGACAAATACTGTTGTAATTTAAATCTTTTGTGACAGCAAGAACGGAAGGATGAAAAATTCATACTTTGACAGATTACAAGTACAGGATTCTCTGTCACAAATAAGAATATGATGAAGAAGATGAAGCAGAATATGAATAAGAATAATAGTTTAATAAGAAGAATATGAGTAATGTTAACAAAGATGAATAGCAAGAAGTTTAAGAAGAAGATAAAGAAGGTGAAGATGAAGAATAATTTGATGAAAAAGATGATGCTGCAGAAGATTATGAAGGAGAAAGTGTGTGAAAAGTTAAAAAGGTGAAGATGAAGAGCATGGAAGTTGTGTAATATACATATTTGCCAAAATATAAAAAACGTTAACATTGTCAATTTCTTCGTCAATCCGAACATCTTTAAAAAAAAAAATATTTATGCTATTCCATTTGATTGGGTTAAACATCTATGCCTTTAATGTCTCCTCAACCTTCCCCAATACATTCTACATTACTCTTTCTTGTTTTCCTTCATGTACAATTAACCAACAAGGCAAGAATGGGTTTTTTTTAATTTCGATATTTTGTTCCCATAGACTTACATGGGACTTCCGGTATCGGTATCGGGTATCGCCGATATTTTAGTGATATCGGCGATACCATTCCGATTCCGATACTTTAGGATATCGGAAAGTATCGCTCAACTCTAGTGGTCACCAAGCGTACACATAAACAAGACAGTGGAAGCACTTCTGTCAACAAGAAATGCATGTTGAATTCAGGTGACACTGGGTTCCATTCCTGCAGGGGGAAATGTGACAATGAGCCAGTTCAGACAGTATGTCTCCGAAAGAAAATATAGAACATAAGAATTGCTATAAATCCAATATTACTGAAACATACATTTTTGGTGCTCGGGCTAGCTAGAGAAAAATATACATATTTTCTCGTAACTATAAATCCCACCAAAAGGTGCATCCACAGCGATGGTAGTCGAACGCCATAGACGCGCTGTCTCATACGAATCTCTAATGGCATCCAGGCACCAAATCCCCTTTGGAAATATCACTATATAAAGTGGAATATAGAAACTTCATATCTTCTGAACCAGTTAGTTCTGATGAAGGTCCTCCTTTGGACCGAAAACGTTCAACAACGTATGTTTCTGGATGAGCAATAAATGGAATTCTTTTCATAAATTTTGAGGGCAAAGATTTCTACTTATTGATACGACAGGCTGGACACCCTACTTGAGCACCAACAACTCACTATTGTATGAGTGCCGTGTTTTCTGACTTGAACTATGAATTATGATCTGTGTTCGCGTAGAGAGATACATATCGTGTATGCAGGGATGCCGTTCACTGAACGGCCAATCAAAGTGCTCTCCTTTGGCTAAATGTTATCATATCTGCGATCGGTGTAATAAGTTTCTTTTGTTTTATCCCTTTTATTTTTATGTAATTGTATATGCTGTATTGTTTTGCCCCCCTTGTAAAATCTTTTGCATATTTTTCATAAATACTGCCTCCCTTTGGATTAAATATAAAATGTAATAGTTCTGCTCCTTCTGTTCTGTAAACTACACCTCAAATCTATACACTACTTATCAGGTGTTCAATCGGCCTGTATAAATGATTGGTGTGGGGGCGACTCTGGGTTTATCGTGGAGTTAGACGTGACCGTATGGGGGTATATACATATATTCCATGCATTGGAATCCGGAGGTGTATATACCATAGGCTCACTGTTAGTTTCCCAATAACTGGCTTGTTAGTGCAAATAGCATGCGGGCTCCTCCTTTATTCTTCAGCCAATCATATAGTTCTCTGGACGATAGGGGCAGCAGAGAGCAATTTGACACAAAGGTCACAAAAGGTGGTTCTGCGTGACCTTCTCGATATGTGATATTGTGTGATGTGATCTTGACAATGAGCGAAACTTTTAAGGTTCAATTCTGCTATGTTCACCGAACTTCCCAATGTCATAACATAACCCAACACTAGTGAATTCAATGTTAGGCAAAACCAAACACATAGAAAACACCTTCATGGGGGCCCAAAAGCTGCCAACACAGCTCAAATTAGTGGCAGACATCAGGAAAAGTGGCATCAATTGACCCATCAATTTCTCTTTGGATAAATAATAAAAAAATAAAATTGACGTGGGTTCCTCTGTATTTTTGATAATCAGCCAAGCACAACTGACAGATTTTGGCTGAAACCCTCAACTGTCAGCTTTAGCAATGCTAGTTATCAAGAATAGAGGGGTCTCCACACCGTTTTTTAAATTAATTAAATAAATATTGAAAAAAAATGGTGTGAGGTCTAATTCATTTTTGCCAACCAGCTAAGCTAAAGCTGACAGCTGGGGGCTGGTATTCTCAGGCTGGTAAAGGGCCATGGATATTTTGCCCTCAGTCTAAAAATAGCAGCCTGCAGCCACTCCAGAAAAGGTGCATCTATTAGATGCACCAATTCTAGCGCTTTGCCCAGCTCTTCCCACTTGCCCTGTGGTGATGGAAAGTGGGGTTCATGTTTGTGACATTGATGTCATCTTTGTATTGTCCGGTGACATCAAGCTCACTGATTAGTAATGGAGAGGCATCTATAAGAGACCCCCATTACTAACTCCATAGTGATATGGTACAAAAAAAACACACACATAGAATAAAGTCATTTATTTGAAATAATGACACAGACTCCTTTATTGACTCTAAAGTCAGTCATACTCACATCATTGCCCAGTCCACTGAAGCCAATTTTCCCTGCAAATGAATTACAATAATTATCAATCATATTCCTCACCTGTCTGAAGTGAAGAGTTAATCCATAATGTCCCAAGATGATCCTGTTGAACTTGAGAGCAGTCACTAATGTGAATGCTTTATCCGGCAGCCAGCGACACACTAACAGGAGTGTGTAATCACTCCAGCAGTGTATAGCCCTGAGCTGCAGTGACAAAGTTGACCAGAGTTCAGCTCATGAGCCCCAATGATCTCATTTACGTCACCTCTGCTGCATGAGAACTTTCTCATGCAGTTGTGACATAAGTGAGGTCACTGGTGCTCATCTGCTGATGAACACCATAAAGCACGGAGGTGGATCACTAATGTTTTGGGGATGTGTGAGCTACAAGTGCACAGAAAACTTGGTCAAAGTTGAAGGAAAGATGAATGCAGCCCATTATCAGCAAATACTGGAGGCAAATTTGCAATCATCAGCCTGGAAGCTGCGCATGGGACATACTTGAACATTCCAACATGACAACGATCCAAAACAAAAGGCCAAGTTGACCTGTCATTGGCTACAGCAGAACAAATGAAGTTTCTGGTGTGGCCATCTCAGTCTCCTGACCTCAATATCATTGAGCCACTCTGGGGAGATCCCAAATGTGCAGTTCATTCTAGAAAGCCTAGGAACTTACAGGAGCTGGAGGCTTTTTGCCAAGAAGAGTGGGCAGCTTTACCATCTGAGAAAATAAAGAACCTCATCCACAACTACCACAAAAGACTTCAAGCTGTCATTCATGTTAGAGGGGCAATCCATGGTATTAAGAAATGGGGTATGTAAACTTTTGATCAGGGTCATTTGGATGTTTTGGGTTGTCATTATGATTTAAAATGAGAAAACACAGCAGTTTGACAATAAATTGCTTCATCCAACCACTAGCCATGAGTGGAAAAAATGTTTTGGTGTTATCATTCATATTCTCTGAAAAACGGACAAGAAAGCAAAAATTCTGCTGGGGTATGTAAACTTTTTAGCACAACTGCATATATATGTGTGTGTTTTGAAGAATATTTCCTTTGAAAACGATGTGTAAAAATTGCTCTATCGAAAAGCTCATGTTAAAATTGCATTGCAATGGGATAGCAATCGCACTGCATTCGGATGTAAATCAGATGCTAGGTGTGAAAAATCGAATTGTACTCACATGACACTCGCACTACATTCGTGATACTTTCAGCAGGGAGACTCAGACCGATTTTTCATACATTTAGTGTGACTCCAGCCTAAGGCCACATTCACACATTCAGTATTTAGTCAGTATTTTACAGTGCCTTGCGAAAGTATTCGGCCCCCTGGAACTTTTCAACCTTTTCCCACATATCATGCTTCAAACATAAAGATACCAAATATTAATTTTTGGTGAAGAATCAACAAGTGGGACACAATTGTGAAGTTGAACGAAATGTATTGTTTTTTTAAATTTTTGTGGAAATGGAAAAACTGAAAAGTGGGGCGTATAATATTATTCGTCCCATTTAACCCCTTCATGACCTTGCCATTTTTTGCAATTCTGACCAGTGTCCCTTTATGAGGTAATAACTCCGGAATGCTTCAATGGATCCTAGCGATTCTGAGAATGTTTTTTCATGACATATTGGGCTTCATGTTAGTGGTAAATTTAGGTCGATAATTTTTGCGTTTATTTGTGACAAAAATGGAAATTTGGCAAAAATTTCACAATTTTCAAATTTTGAATTTTTATTCTGTTAAACCAGAGAGTTATGTGACACAAAATAGTTAATAAATAACATTTCTCACATGTCTACTTTACATCAGCACAATTTTGGAAACAAAATTTTTTTTTGTTAGGAAGTTATAAGGGTTAAAAGTTGACCAGCGATTTCTCATTTTTACAGCAAAATTTACAAAACCATTTTTTTAGGGACCACCTCACATTTGAAGTCACTTTGAGGGGTCTATATGGTAGAAAATACCCAAAAGTGACACCATTATAAAAACTGCACCCCTCAAGCTACTCAAAACTACATTCAAGAAGATTATTAATCCTTCAGGTGCTTCACAGGAACTAAAGCAACTTGGAAGGAAAAAATAGACATTTTAATTTTTCCAACAAAAATTTTATTTTAGCATCAATTTTTTCATTTTTGCATGGACAACAGGATAAAATGGATCCTAAAATTTGTTGGGCAATTTCTCCTGAGTATACAGATACCTCATATGTGGTCATAAACCACTGTTTGGGCGCACGGCAGGGCTCGGAAGGGATGTAGTGACGCTTTGAAATGCCGACTTGATGGAATGGTCTGCGGGCATCTTGTTACGTTTGCCGAGCCACTGATGTGCCTAAACAGTAGAAACCCCCCACAAGTGACCCCATTTTGTAAACTAGACCCCCAAGGAACTTATCCAGATGTGTGGTGAGCACCTTGAACCCCCACGTGCTTCACAGAAGTTTATAATGCAGAGCCGCAAAAATAAAAAATCATTTTTTTCCTCAAAAACTGATTTTTTTACCCGCAACTTTTTATTTTCACAAGGGTAACAGGAGAAATTGGACCCCAAAAGTTGTTGTACAGTTTGTCCTGAGTACACTGGTACCCCATATGTGGGGGGGAACCACTGTTCGGGCACACGTTGGGGCTCGGAAAGGAAGTAGTGACGTTTTGAAATGCTGACTTTGATGGAATGGTCTGCTGGCATCATGTTACTTTTGCAGAGCCCCTGATGTGCCTAAACAGTAGAAACTCCCAACAAGTGACCCCATTTTAGAAACTAGACACCGCACAGAACTTATATAGATGTGTGGTGAGCACTTTGAACCCCCAAGCGCTACACAGAAGTTTATAACGCCCGGGCATGAAAAAAAAAATCATATTTTTTCCACAAACATGATCTTTTAGTCCCCAATTTTTTTATTTTCCCAAGGGTAACAGGAGAAATTAGACCCCAAAAGATGTTGTCCAATTTGTCCTGAGTACGCTGATATCCCATATGTGGAAGAAACTACTGTATGGGCACACATCGGGGCTCGGTAGGGAAGTAGTGACGTTTTGAAATGCCGACTTGATGGAATGGTCTGCGGGCGTCATGTTATGTTTGCAGAGCCCATGATGTGCCTAAACAGTAGAAATCCCCCCAAGTGACCAAATTTTGGAAACTAGATCCCCCAAGGAACTCCTCTAGATGTGTGGTGAGCACTTTGAATCTCCAAGTTCTTCACAGAAGTTTATAACGCAGAGCGGTGAAAATAAAAAATCATTTTTTTTTCCACAAAAATAGTTTTTTTAGTCCCCAATTTTTTTTCCCAAGGGTAACAGGAGAAATTAGACCCCCAAAGTTGTTGTGCATTTTTCCTGAGTACGCTGATACCCCATATATGGGGGTAAACCACTGTTTGGGCACACGTCGGGGCTCGGAATAAAGGGTGTACTGTTTCACTTTTAACAGCCAATTTGACTGATCGTAGCCACATGGGGGTTAAGCCAACCCCCCTGTGGTGAAGCACAAAGGGTCTTGTGCCTGCGGGTCGGGTGACCTTTCAGTGACCCCGTTCAGCCGACCCGCAGGAACGCGATCCTTTCATGACACATACGCTGTGTCACAGGTCTTGAAGGGGATTTTATCTTAATACTTTGTTGCGCCACCTTTTGCTGCGATTACAGCTGCAAGTCGCTTGGGAATGTCTCTATCAGTTTTGTACATCGAGAGACTGAAATTCTTGCCCATTCTTCCTTGGCAAACAGCTCTAGCTCACTGAGGTTGGATGGAGATTGTTTGTGAACAGTAGTTTTCAGCTCTTTCCACGGATTCTCGATTGGATTCAGGTCTGGACTTTGACTTGGCCATTCTAACACCTGGATACGTTTAATTGTGAACCATTCGATTGTAGATTTTGGTTTATGTTTGGGATCATTGTCTTGTTGGAAGACAAATCTCCGCCCCAGTCTCAGGTCTTTTGCAGACTTCAACAGGTTTTCTTCAAGAATGGTCCTGTATTTGGCTCCATCCATCTTCCCATCAATTTGAACCAGCATCCCTGTCCCTTCTGAAGAAAAGCAGGCCCAAACCTTGATGCTGCCACCACAATGTTTGACAGTGGGGATGGTGTGTTCAGGGTGATGAGCTGTGTTGCCCTTAAGCCAAACATATCATTTGGCATTGTTGCCAACAAGTTCGATTTTGGTTTCATCTAACTAGAGCACCTTCTTCCACATGTTTGGTTTGTATCCCAGGTGGCTTGTTGCAAACTTTAAACAACACTTTTTATGGATATCTTTGAGAAATGGCTTTCTTCATGCCACTCTTCCATAAATGCCAGATTTGTGCAGTGTACGACTGATTGTTGTCCTATGGACAGACTGTCCCACCTCAGCTGTAGATCTCTGCAGTTCATCCAGAGTGATCATGGGCCTCTTGGCTGCATCTCTGATCAGTCTTCTCCTTGTTTGAGATGAAAGTTTAGAGGGACAGCCGGGTCTTGGTAGATTTGAAGTGGTATGATGCTCCTTCCATTTCAATATGATCGCTTGCACAGTGCTCCTTGGGATGTTTAAAATTTTGGAAATAATTTTGTATCCAAATCCGGCTTTAAACTTCTCCACAACAGTATCACGGACCTGCCTGTTGTGTTCCTTGGTCTTCATGATGCTCTCTGTGCTTCAAACAGAACCCTGAGACTATCACAGAGAAGGTGCATTTATACGGAGACTTGATTACACACAGGTGGATTATATTTATCATCATTAGTCATTTAGGACAACATTGCATCATTCAGAGATCCACAATGAACTTTTGGGGTGAGTTTACTGCACTGAAAGTAAAGGGGCCGAATAATATTGCACACCCCACTTTTCAGTTTTTGTGTTTCCACAAAAATTTAAAATGACCAATAAATTTCGTTTAACTTCACATTTGTGTCCCACTTGTTGTTGATTCTTCGCCAAAAAATAACATTTGGTATCTTTATGTTTGAAGCATGATATGTGGGAAAAGGTTGAAAGGGGGCCAAATACTTTCGCAAGGCACTGTTCCTCAGTATTTGTAAGCCAATACCAGGAGTGGGTGATAAATACAGAAGGGGTGACATGTTTCTATTATACTTTTCCTCTGACTGTTCCACTCCTGGTTTTGGCTAAATACTGAGGTAAAAAACTGACCAAATACTGAGCGTGTGAACGTGGCCTGACACTATTGCTGAGCTGTGAGCTCTGACATATTCTCCCTATTCTACATAACTTTAAAATTGATGCTGTATTGTGTATGTAGCAGGTTGAGAAGTATTAGCCCCTTCGACTGCGAGCCTGTTTTCACCTTCACGACCAGGCCAAATTTCACAATTCTTACCAGTGTCACTGTAGGAGGAAATAACTCTGGAACACTAAGGCTAAATGCACATGTTCAGGATTATTTGCGTTTTTTTCGCGTTTTTTCGTGGCAAAAAACGCGTAAAAAACGCATGAATGAAGCATCCTATTATTTAGAATGATTTTGCAATTTTTGAGCACATGGTGCGTTTTTTTCGGCGAAAAAAATGAATCGCGGAAAAAAAAGCAGCATGTGCATTAATTTTGTGGAAAATTAGCGTTTTGCCCGCTATATTATTGAGCTAGAAAGTTCAGGAAAAAATCGCGGTAAAAACGTGCAAAATCCGCTAAAAAAAACGCACCTAAAACCGCGGTAAAAAATCCGGTTTTGCTCAGGAAAATTCTGCACACATTCCTGAACGTGTGCACTTAGCCTTAAACATAAATGATTCTGAGGCTGCTTTTTAATGACACATTGTACTTTATGTTAGTGGTAAATTTATGTCAATATAAATTTCGTTTGTAAAAATATTGTCATTTTGGTAAAAATTTAGAAAACTTTGCAATTTTCAAACTTTGAATTTTTATGCTTTTAAACCAGATAGATATCTCACACAAAATACTTAATAAATAAAATTTCTGACATGTCTATTTTACATCAGCATCATTTTTTAAACTTACGGTAATTATTTTTGTTAGGAAGTTAGAAAGGTTAATTTATCAGTAATTTTGCTTTTTTCCAAAAAATTTACAAAATTAATTATTTTAGGGACCACATCAAATTTCAAGTGACTTTGGGGGCCTATATGACAGAAAATATCCAAAAGTGACACTATTCTAAAACTGCACCCCTTAAATTGCTCAAAACCACATTCAAGAAGTTTATTAGCCCTTCAGGTGCAGCACAGAAATTAAAGCACTGTGGAAGAAAAAAATAAATTTTTACTTTTGCCCAGAAAAATTTAGGTGTAGCCCCAAATTTTGCATTTTCCCTAGGGTACATTGGTAGGCCATTGAATTGCTCAGGCAATTGTTTACTTTAACGCATCACTAATTTAATATTAAACTGTACTAATATTAACTGCCATTCTCATGTGAGTAGACCAAGACATTTTGGCTTAAACTTGAGAAAATCACAAAAAGAAATGGGTTTCACATCCCACTGTACAGTCATGGCCAAAAGTTTTGAGAATGACACAAATATTAATTTTTACAAAGTCTACTGCTTCACTTTTTCTAATGGCAATTTGCATATACTCCAGAATGTTATAAAGAGTGATCAGCTTAACAGCAATTACTTGCAAAGTCAATATTTGGCTAGAAAATGAACTTTATCCCCCAAAACACATTTCAACATCATTGCAGCCCTGCCTTAAAAGGACCAGCTAACCTCTTTTCAGTGATTGCTCCATTAACACAGGTGTGGGTGTTGATGAGGACATGACTGGAGATCAATCTGTCATGATTAAGTAAGAATGACACCACTGGACACTTTAAAAGGAGGCTGGTGCTTGGCATCATTGTTTCTCTTCTGTTAACCATGGTTATCTCTAAAGAAACACGTGCAGTCATCATTGCAATGCACAAAAATGGCCTCACAGGGAAGAGTATCGCAGCTAGAAAGATTGCACCTCAGTCAACAATCTATCGCATCATCAAGAACTTCAAGGAGAGAGGTTCCATTGTTGCCAAAAAGGCTCCAGGGCGCCCAAGAAAGACCAGCAAGCGCCAGGACCATCTCTTAAAAGTGTTTCAGCTGCGGGATCGGGCTACCAGCAGTGCAGAGCTTGCTCAGGAATGGCAGCAGGCAGGTGTGAGTGCATCTGCACGCACTGTGAGGCGGAGACTCTTGGAGCAAGGCCTGGTCTCAAGGAGGGCAGCAAAGAAGCCACTTCACTCCAGAAAAAACATCATGGACAGACTGAAATTCTGCAAAAGGTACAGGCAGTGGACTGCTGAGGACTGGGGTAAAGTTATTTTCTCTGATGAATCCCCTTTTCGATTGTTTGGGACATCAGGAAAACGCCTCATTCGGAGAAGACAAGGTGAGCGCTACCACCAGTCTTGTCTCATGCCAACTGTTAAGCATCCTGAAACCATTCATGTGTGGGGTTGCTTCTCAGCCAAGGGAATCGGCTCTCTCACAGTCTTGCCTAAAAACACAGCCATGAATAAAGAATGGTACCAGAATGTCCTCCAAGAGCAACTTCTCCCAACCCTCCAAGAGCAGTTTGGCGATTAACAATGCCTTTTCCAGCATGATGGAGCACCTTGCCATAAAGCAAAGGTGATAACTAAATGGCTCAGGGAACAAAACATAGAGATTTTGGGTCCATGGCCTGGAAACTCCCCAGATCTTAATCCCATTGAGAACTTGTGGTGGTCAATCATCATGAGACGGGTGGACAAACAAAAACCTAAAAATTCTGACAAAATGAAAGCATTGATTGTGCAAGAATGGACTGCTATCAGTCAGGATTTGGTCCAGAAGTTGATTGAGAGCATGCCAGGGAGAATTGCAGAGGTCCTGAAGAAGAAGGGTCAACACTGCAAATATTGACTTGCTGCATTAACTCATTCTAACTGTCAATATAAGCTTTTGTTACTCATAAGTTTGCAATTATTATATTTCTGTCTGTGATAAAAACATCTGTCAAACACATAAAAACCAGAGGGCAGCAGATCATGTGAAAATATAATATTTGTGTCATTCTCAAAACTTTTGGCCATGACTGTACATGCTTTTTAATCTAAAAACACAGTGAAAACGGAAACTCAACATTTTTGCTATGTTTTTGCAAAGTTTTTGCACTTACTCATTGCTTTCAGCGGTTGAAAAAATGCTGAAAGACATGACATGCTGCAGTTTGCAAAAATGCCGCAGTTTTCCAGTTCAGTCAGGAAAAAAAAACAATATGTGTGCTTGAGATTTCTGAAATCTCACAGCTTTTGCTGCTACTGTAAAAAACAGTTTTTCATTTGCATAAAAAAACACACCAAAACTGAAATGTGTGAACATAGCCATACTGGACTGGTAGTCAGCCTGGAGATCACAACATGCAGCTGTCCAAAATGAAAGAAGAAAATGAATGGATGCAATTGGACCAGGATAGCACAAATCGCAATGCTTATCAAACTATGAGCAAAAACAATTTATGGTAGTTCTATTTTAAGGAATCTCTTGTGAAATACATATATAGATTTAGCAGAGCATAGAAAACAAATAGTGATGAGCTAGGATACTCATTGCTTGGGTTAGCCCGAATATGCTCGGGTGATCTCCGAGTATTTTGGTGTGTTCGGAGCCTTAGTTTTCATCATCTCAGATGCATGATTTGCAACTGCTAGACAGGCTAATTACATGTGTGGAATGCCTGTTTGTTAGGGAATTCCCACATGTATTAAACCTGTCTGCAAGTCGCAAATCATGCAGCTGAGACGGACGAAAACTAAATCTCTGAGCACACCAAAATACTCGGAGATCACCCGAGCATCAATGCTACTAGCTCATCACTAAAAACAAATTGAAGCCTCAACTCCTTTTGTAGCTCACTAGATTCCAGTACGTTCTAGTCTTGACAAATTTTACAAACATTCTCATCTTTAATAACATTTTAGTGAAAGGTTTTCTGTATGATTTTCTATGATAATGACAAAGACATTTTTTTAAAAAAACAAAACAAAAAAAGAACAGTGCTACTCTTATCCATAAGCTATATCTCATATTCAACACAGTTTCAATCAAGTTAATGGGGGGTGAGCCTCAAGCCTACTTTATATT